>OX451346.1:55997188-56189847 GCA_949629155.1 Myopa testacea
AGAATCGATCAAAGTTCAAGTGAAGACTTTCAAAAGATTGATTTTTATTTTCTGTTGTAGTTGCAAAATTTATCAACTGCTTGAAAAATAAACAAAAGATTTTAAAATTTTGAAAGGTTCTTTAAAAGAAACGATGAAGAAAAATCATCTCAACAAAAGAAGAAGAAGAAGACACAAGATTCGGATTGTGTGTGTATTTTTTTTGGTGACTCCAGGGAAACAACAACAAAAACAGCAGCAACAACAACACTGAGCAGAAGTTCAACAAAATTCAAAGTGTTGAAAAACGATGGATTGTTTATACAGCAACAATAACGACAAAAACAACAACAATAGCAACAACAACAACACTCTACCGATCCTAAAATATTAGTTAACAATTTTGACCTCAATTATTTCATTTATCCATACAAACAAACAAATAAACACACACACACACACACACACTGCAGATCCTCATCCGATATCATTTGAAGATGAGCTGAACCCAAAAAATACCCCCCTCCCCCACCCCAACTGCACCCAAAAGTTCCCCCCCCCCCCAACAAAAAACAGTCTAAAATGTCAAAAAAATAAAACTCTAAAAATTAGCTGTAAAAAAGTGCACAAAAGTGAGCAAAATCTAATCTTAAAAATAGCATTTGTAGTGTTTTGCAATAACAGTTGTTGTTGTTGTTGTTGTTGTTTGTGTAGTTGTTATTGTTGTTTGAGTAGTTGTTGTTGTTGCTGTTGTTGCTTTAGCTGCTGTTACGGTGGCTTTTGTCGTTTCATTGTTGTCGCTTTTTTTGCAGTTGTTGTTGTTGTTGTTATTATTTTGCTGCTTAAGATATTAAAATTGACCTCACTTATTGACCTATAAAATAAGCGACAGGCAATAAATGGTTGTTGTTGTTGTTCTAAACAACAATCACAACAACAACAACAACAACAACACCAACAACAACCTTTGACATCTGAAGCCGAAGGCAAAAAAAATTCAGTGTAAAAAAAGATGCCAAAAAAATGAAAGATCACTCAAAAAATACTGATGATGGTTTTTTTAAAGGAATTGTTTTTGGTTTTTGATTTTGTTCAGTTTTTATTTCCGTTTCTTTGTTTCTTTTGATTTTCTTTTCTTTGTTTCTTTTTTTCCTTTTCTTTGTTTCTTTGTTTCTGTACGTAATTCAATTGAACTCAACTCTGAACTGAAGCTGAATTGAAGCTGAGTGCCGTGGGTGCTGTCATTTAATCAGTCAATCTGACAGTCATTCGGTGAGTCTGACTCGCTCACTCTCTCACAAGCAAAACAACGGAACAACAACAACTCGTCTAACATTTTAATCGATTTCATAGACTGATCAAAACTGAAGAAAAACTACCATTTTTTGTACAAAATTCGTGATCAATTTTTAGCGACGATCTGAGAAAAGAGAATTCAGTCTTCAATGATGAAAGAAGGAGGGAAGAAAGGAAGGAAGGAGGAGGGAGGGAGGGGGAAAATAGAAGGAGAGTCCATTAAAAAGTACGAAGTTGTGACTGCTTCTGGATGTCAGCAAAATTGTGATCTACAACCGCGATGACGATCAGATGAGTGAGTGTTTTCTATTCGCCCACTCTTTCTCTATCCTCCCCTCTCTCTCTCTCGTTCTCTATCCTCCCCTCTCCCCTCTCCCTCTCTCTCTCCCCACCTCTCTCTTTCTCTATCTTTCTCACTCTTTCCCTTTCTTCCTCTGCGTTTTCTGATGTGGTTACATGAGTGATCGCTTCCAGGCTATGATTTTGCTCACTGTCTCGATCGTCATTAACGGAGCTTCGTGGGAAATCTTGGCTAAAATATCCAATAAAATCTATTCGATGAGTTTTGCAATTGGTACAAAATCAGAGTTGCTATTGGAAGTGTTCGAATTCTTGAATAATGCACAATAATACTGCCAATAAAAAGGTTGCCCAGTTTGATCGCTGTTTCTAAAATAAGTTTTGATCAATCACTTGTATCAAATGTAATATTGTATTATATTGATTTAAATGCGTAATATTTCTAATATTATATAGTATATAGCTATAGATTGTAGATATACTATAGATTATAGTATATAGCTATAGATTATAGATATACTATAGATATATTGTCAACAATATTGTTTGATTAATTATTTACATGTGCAGTATTTCGAATAGATTTCTTATATACGAATCTTTAATAATATTGTGCAATATACTAAATATTGTCTATAATATTGTGCATTATATTTGCACCAGTTAATTGCGCAATATTTAAGCAAAATATTTTATATTTAATACTATGATTTATTATATTTACTTTATATTTCATATTTTATTATATTTTATTTAATATTATGATTTATTTATTCTTATTTAGTAATAGTACTTATTTTAGTAATTTTAATACATTTTTGCTACTTATTATTTTAAAATTAGAAGCATTTTAATATTTATTTTTGTTTATTTATTTTTATTTTCATTTATTTATTTATTGTATTAACAGTTTTAAACCGGTTCTTGTTTTTAGACTTCAGATGAGGTACTCAAGCGGTGTTTTTTTCTTCTCTTCATTGTTTTTGTTGTAGAAATCGAAGTTCTTGTTTTGTTCTCATCGTTTCATGTTGTTGTTGTTCTGTTGTTGTTGTTATTCTGTTGTTGTTGTTCATCTGTTGTTGTTGTTGTTATTGTTGTATTGTTGACTTAACCAGCTGATAATCGTTTCAAAACGTTGACTCAGACAAATACTCAAATTGGAGCTACCAAATTTATTGTCAATTGTTTGTGTTTAAGCTGTATATCGGAGGTAAAAAAGTGGTCTATAAAAAGGAGCAACCACTTCAAATAGCAATAACAACAGTAACAACAACAATAACAACAACAACAGCAATAACAACAACAATAACGAATACAAATTGGACAATTAATTGAACATTTAATTGAATGAGTTGTGTTTGTAGAATTTAGGCAATAATAACAACAACAATACTCATGATAACAACAACAACACTCAGAACAACAAGAACAAATACAATGAATCACCAGAAGCTTAAATTAATAAAAAAGAACAAAAACTAAACAAAAATATAGTATAACTCACTCATGAATTCAAAATGTGGTGGATTATTCGTTATTTTGTCTGGTAAAAAGAACAGTAAATTTAACTTAAATTTAATAATAATAATAATGAATAATTTAAGACATTTAGTCAAAAAAACTGAATAAAATCAACTTAAAATAGATCTTTAAAAAAGATTTCGATTCCTTTGAAAGAAAAGCAGAGTGTATTTTTTGTTGTTGTTGTTTATTCACGTGTGAGAGACTTTTGAGTGAGCATTCTTTTGTGACTCTCAAACTTAATCATCATCAACAACGAAAGCAAAAAAAAATCTGAGAAAAATACCCCCCCCACCCCTCCTCCGATTAAAGAAAAAAAAAATTAAAACACAAAACACAGCATTTAATTCTAAGCGATTGAAAGGTGAAGGAACTCGACTCGATTAAAATAAATCACAGCAACAACAATAAAAGAAATAAAAAAAAAAAAGAAATAAAAAACAAAAACTTAGAAAAACACGATTTCTACGGTTTTTTCTTTATTAAAAATGTTGTTTTTGTTTTATTTCCGGTTTGACTCCAATAAAAACCCAAAAAATTATAAAATAATTATAAAATTATTATAAAATATGAACAAAGAACAGATTTTGTGCCGTTCTTTTAAAGCTTTTGTTTGTGTAACTCAAAAATTATTCGAAAATTTAATCGAATTAAAATTGAATACCAATGAAGTGATTTTTTATGGATTTTTTTAAGGTAACAAAAACTGGAGCGAGAAAATGTTAATCATTCGCTCTGATTTATTGATTTCGCAAGCTTAAAAAACACTCGCTTGATGCAGTGAACAAGTAAACAGAAATCATTTCAAACGCGAAACTCATTCAATGCAAATCTTGATAAAAGTCCAATCATTTGCGAGCCAGCAGCAGCAGCAACAACAACAACATTGAAACAGAAGCCGTTGACCGGCCGCGGCATCAGCTTCGGCATCAGCTGCGGCTTCGGCATCAGCTTCGGCATCAGCTTCGGCATCAGCTTCAACGTCTGCTTCGACATCAGCGTCTGCTTCTGCTTTTGCTTCAGCTTCAGCATCGCGGCGCGTGGTGCGTCGTCATTTTCAGAATTTCATTTGTGAATTTTTTGCCATTCAACTGAAGTGAATTCCTTGAACTTCATTCGAAAGAGTTCACGCTGCAGACGTACTCAGAGACAGAATGATGGGAATAGAAGACTGAAGACAAGAGAGAAGAGAGGTGAGAAGAGAGGAGAGAAGAGCCACGATCAGACAGACAGAGTAGACAACCGGAATGCGCAGAACAGAGAAGAGCAGATCGGCCAACAAATCGTCTCAAGCAACCGCAAGTCGCAAGTCGCACGCCGCACGCCGCAAGCCGCTCGCTGAGTCGCAGCCGCAGCTCAAAGAGTTCACGGAGCAGGTTTTTTCTAGTCGCTGCTCGGACGCTGCGCCGGCACGGACGCTGGCAGAATTAAATTAAAGAAACCTACTTAAAAATATCTATAAAAAGTGACAATAAAAATTTAGCACGGCGAAAAGAGCAGCCGTCAAATGAACCCGGTTCATGGGTGAGGAGGATGCAGAAGTAGGGGGTGGGCGAAGTGGAGAGGAGTGAAGAAGAGAGACTTACACCGGTAACGAAGCCAGTCGATCGTCATTAAAGAAGGCGTCTTAAGAAAGAAGTTAAGCGACTTTAAAGTAGCTTTAAAGTAGCTCAAATTTAATACTAACATAAAAACTGAATTGGAAAACAGAAGCTGCAAATAAAAATTAGATTTGAAAATATTATCTACTTTTTTGCTAGGAGATTCCTTTTAGAGTTTTCACTGAATTACAATCGAATAAATTGACGTCGTTGGAAAAAAGAATTCAAGAAACAAAAAATTTGATGAAAATCTAGTTTTTTACTTTGATTATTTGAAAAAAATCAAGAAAAAAAAAGGAAAAGAGAAAAAAAAGAAACAAGAAAAAGTCGAAAAGGAAATTCAGAAAAACACGATCATTAAAATAAATGAGTAGAGCACAGAGGAAATCGAATAGAATACTAAAAAAGTATACTAAAGAATAGACTAAAGAATAGAGTAAAGATTATTCTAAAGAATAGATTACAGTATAGACTACAGTATAGACTAAAGTATAGACTAAAGAATACACTAAAAAGAGGACTAAGGTGTATTCTGAATAGTAGACTGGAGAAAGGAGCAATGAATAGATCAAAGAGTAGAGTATTAAAAGAAAAACAAAGAAAATACCTTTGAGAATGACTGCCAGTTGTGAAAAATCAACGAATCGACGAAAATAATCAACTATTCAGTGTGAGAAAAGATGAGCAGATAAGAAGAGCAGAAAAGGGGGCGGGGGGAGAAGTGCATAGAAAAGACGCTGAGAAAAAAGGGGACCTCTTCAAGTAGGGTTCAAAATAAGTGAGAATCTGTGAAAAATAGTGAAGAAACGACAACGAAGAAGAAAGAAAGAACAACAACCGAAAGAAGAAACGACAACCGAAAAGGAAGAAAAACAAGAACAACAACAATTAATAAACATCATGAGAGCAACAATCAACGAGTCAAAAGAGAATCAAAAGAAGAACCACCTTCTACAAGAGCAACAACAACAACAACAACGTCATCATCAAAAACTATAATAATTCACTTAAAATTAATTGTAGTTTATTAAAAGATACGCTTTGAGAGTCTTTTCTTCACTCCGTTTGACTCTCTGGCGGTTTGGCGGTCTGTTGTGGATGTTGGTTGATCAAACTGTCGGTTCCGGTCTCCATTCAATCCGTCCGTCTGTCTGTCTTTTGACAAAAATTTTCCATCCCATGCTATTCCTCTCTTTCCATCTCTCTCCCTCTCTCTCTCTCTCCCTCTCCCCCTCTCACCCTTTTTAGCTCTCATCTTTTTAATCGGTCAGTGTTGCTAAAATTCCAGTTTACAAAAACCGTTTAAGAACAGTTTAAAATGAGTTCCGTTAATAACAGAACAGTCCACAAAAATTATTGAGTCTCATTATTAATGTTTTTCTTTTACTTTTTATTCTTGTTTTATTTGTTGTTAAAGTTTTTTTTAAAATTGAAGCACCACTTCTATAAAAAAAAGAATCTCTTCTCATCGTTTTTACTGTGGTTCTCACTCTTTGCTTCTCATACTCACGCGTTCGTTTGTTCAGAATGCCAAGTAAACAATAAAAACAACAACAATAACCATACAATACATGCTCCAGCTGTTGTTTGTTGTTGAAATTAATACAACAACCTTCAGTTTTGTGAATAATTTTTCAAGCATAAATTTTTGTCCCTTTTTTCTTGTTTAAACATCGTTTTTACCCCAACGAACCCAACGAAACCCAGCCGTTTATCGCTGGGTTAATTAAAGTGGTGGCTGGGAGTTTTTTCTTTGACTTTCCTCCTTCTTTTTAATGGGTGTGGCTGATGTGTACGATTTACATGCAAAAATACTGGGCGCAGAAAAAAGAAAGAACGTAAATTATACTCAAGTTTGCTCGGGAAAACTGTTCTAAGAATAAAAGACAGACGGAGAAGACGACGACGACGAAGAGAAATACTAAAATAATGTGATATTATTAAGAATTTAATAAATAAAGAAAGAATAAATAATTAAGTAATCATAAACAAATAAATTGAAGAGTAAAAAAATAACAATGATGGAAATAATAACCGGAACTCTTTTGAGAAACTGAAAAATGAACGCATAATCGTTGCGGATTTAAGTACGATTAATCAGATAATCAGATTAACTGTTTAAAAGTCCGACTTAAATTAAAAATCGATATCTTTTAAGTACCCCGAAAAAATAAAATCAAAGAAAAAATCAAAGAAAACATAGGAACTCGCAGTGAAAGTAGAAGAATATGAACAAAAAGATGATGAAGGAGAACAAGAAGATGATGAAGGAGAAGTATATGATGAAAAACACGAAGAAGAAGAAGAGGAGGAAGAACAAGAATAACAAAAAAGTACAGGAAAATAATGAAGAACAAGAAGTTGACGGATAAGGAATAAAAAGATGACAATGATCAAGATGGCGATGGTGAAGAACAAGAAGAAAATCATGAAAAATTAGAAGAAAAACAAGAAAATTATGAAAAACATGAGGAAAATGAAGAAAACGCTAAAGAAAGTCACAGGCAGAACAAAAGACTTAAGAAACGAACTCGATACATGAAAGCGACTTGAATTCGACTTGAAACACGCACAAAATGAGTTGATTTTAAATAACTTTTATAAATTATATTATTTTTCATTATATATATTAAATTTTTCTTTTATTAAAATGGTTTTTATTAAAAAAAATTATATAAATATTTTAATTCTTATGAAATTCCTTCTTTGAACATTTTGTGAAAATTTTTTCTTTTCCTTTTTCTAGTTTTTCATTGAAACAGTTTTTTATAACCTCATAATTTCTCTTATAATACTTATAATCTTATAATTCTTAATAATATTGAAACAATTAAAAAGTAGAACGTAACAAGTCACGGTTTCGTTTTTTTCCAACGCAATCGTTGCAACAAATTTTCATCAAAAGTTTTGGCAAAATTCTTAACACGTTTTTTTTAATTATATATAAAAAAATCGAGTTCAGGTTACGTTCGAGTGCTTCACTTCCTACATGAGTTGGATTTCCTGTTGATTGGATCCTACTCTACACCGCTCACGCTCCTTCTACTCCACTCACGCTCCTTCTACTCCACTCACCATCCTTCATCCCTGCCCTCTCTCCGGCCTCTTCAAATATTTGCTCAAAATTCGGCCATCGATTCAGCTGAAATTCGGTTGAATTGTTTTTCAATGATACGAAATCGAAAGTGTTTCGAACGGGGTGAAAAAAGGCCGTGAAGCGTGGCGGGGGCAAGCAGGTGAGCGGGTAGCCAGGTACTCTGATAGACAGACATACGAGTACAAACCAGCTGACAGTGTTTGTTGAAGTCACTTTTTTGCAGTCCAGTTTTTTATGTAAATATTTTATTTTCTCTCTTTTTTTGTAAATTTTTTTGTGTGTCCCTTTTTTTTATATCTTGTTTCGAGTTCATGTGGCGTGGTCCATAAATTAAGTTTGTCGCATGCTTCATGCCACCGGCAAACACCAGACACCGACGGAGAGTCACCGACCACCAGCCACCGACAACCAGCCATCGACCACCAGCCACCGACAACCAGCCACCGACCACCGAAGCAGTAGCTTTGGTCTGCAGTCCGTTCGAATTGATTGCTTACGGGTCGGAGTACTCGATCGACACCCCACACAAGTGGGCCGGCTGCTTGGTCCACTTTTCAGTCCACTTTTCGTCATCGACTTCGGCGTTTTTTTATTATACGCGTCATTTTTTACTTTGTTTGTGGCAGAAAATAAAACATGGTAAATATTTAAAAGAAAATACTAATAAACTACTACAAAAACCACCCTGTATTTAAGTTTAAGTAAAAGAAAAAACATGTTTCATTGTAGAGAGAAAAAACGGAGCAGGAGCGCCCACGAAAAATCGCGCTGAATTTTTTGATTCCGACTTTAAAAAAAAAGAAACCAGCTGATGGCCCATCCTATATTGAAGTTTTGCTTCAAAATATTATATATTATATTTAACACTTTAATATTTTTATATATGAACTACAACAACAAGATTAATTTATTGTTGTTGTTGTTGGTTGTGATGCTGTTGTCACTTTTATTGTTATTATTTTATTCTTTATTCTTATTATTATTTTATTCTTTATTATTATTGTTGTTTTTGTTCCAGTTGTTGATTTTAATCTCTTTTGTTGCTGTTTATCTTTCCGTTATTCCGCGAGTTCCTTGCTTTTATTGTAGTTTTTGTTGTTGTTGTTCCATTTTAATTTATTTGTCTGAATTTTTTTTTCCAGCTTCGGTTTCAAATTTAATTTTTGGCATTTCTTAAGCTTGATTTTTGGTTAATTTCTTTTGTTATTTTTATATAATTTTGGTGGCTTTTTTGTGTGTTTTTCGGTGTGTTTATTTTTGCATTGTTTCATTATTTATTCAGTTGCTCGCTCGCTAACTTTGTTGTTATTTATTTAAATTTAATTTTGAATACTAATTTTTATGCCCCTCTCTCTCTCTCTATCCCTCTCTCTCCTTCCTTCTCGCTATGTTTTATTTATTCTCTTTATTGTTGTTGACGTTATTCTCTTATAAAATACCGTTATAATGACTCCATGCTTGGTTAATTTTTGAAGAGAACTGAATTGTATTTCATTGAATTATTCTGTTGTGATTATTGTTGTTATTGTTATTATTTTTTCTTCTATTTTTAGTTTTATTAGAATTACGTGAAGGTTGTTAAATTTTTGGGGTTTTTGTATTTTAAAAAGTGTGATATTTAAAGGAATAAATGGTTTAAAAAGTTTTATTTATATAAAGGATTTAAAAACCGTAATCTTAAAATAATTCGACTTACCTTCAAGGAGTTTTTTTTTTCAAATAGTTTTTAAAGCTGATCACGATGATGTTCTTATTTCTCTCTCGCTCTCTCTCTCTTTTTTCCCCTTTCTTCTTGTGGTTTTTTGCTCGAATTTTAATAAACTTCGTTGAAGTTTGTTTCTTGTTTTTAATTCGTTGCAAATTTTAAATATCGTAACTTATTTTTGTATTCATATGTTTAACTTTAAGCTTTTATTTATTTTATTTTTTTTAAGCTTAACTTTAGCTAAAAAAACGCGAAAACACTAAACCTAAAAAAATAACAAAAACTTTTAACTTTCGTTTGATTATCGTTAGACTTTAAAAACAGACATTTTAAGAAGACCTCAAAAGAATGAAGAAGAAGACAAAGAAGAAGATGGAGACAACGAAGAAGAAGAAGACGACAGTAATACAAGAAAATATTCAAGTTTTATGATTTTTCGACCTTTTTTTTATTTTTTTCTGCTGTTTAGTAGAAGAAACAGCAACAAAATTGACGATCCTGATGATCACTATAAAGATTCTGATGATGATGATGAAAAGACGATGATGGTGGAAAAAACCACGATGATGATGACTTCAAAGACCAACGAGATGATGATGAACTTAAGAAGATGACGATGATTAGTTTAAAGCTGTCGTCGATGACTTTAAAGACGATGATGGCGATGATGTGTCTAAAAAAGCGATGCTGAGTCTAAAGAAGATGATGATGACGATGATGATCACTCTAACGACAGCGTCTGGAAATTTTTCAAGTCATCCAATCCACACAAACTGAAAGATACGAGATACTTTTGCTTTTTTAATCAAACTTCAGTTGGTTTTCTCTTTCTTTATGGTTTTTATTTGAAGATTGTTGTCTGAGTTCTTGTTAATCTTCTTCGCCTTCTTCTCCTTCTTCTTCTTCTTAGATTTCTTGTTCTTGTTCTTCTTCTACTTATACTTTTTCTTGTTACTATTGTAGTTGTTGTTGTTGTTGTTTGCTGGCTGTCTTCTGTTCTTCCTTCTGTAGACAAGACAAGTTTTTGTTTTGTGTTTCTTTTCGTTTGCTTTGTTTTGTGTTTCGTTTGCTTTGTTTTGTGTTTTGTTGGCTTTGTTGTTGTTGTTGCTGTTGCAAGAGTTTTCAAGATGCGACTGCGACTGGATGCTCTTTTTACCGTTACTCTTGGAGACACGCTGCAGATAGTTTTTATATTTTTTCCACAAAGTTATTTTCTCTTGTATTGTTTTTCAAATATTTTTATTCATGTTTAATGTTTAATATAATAAACAAAAACTATAGAAAATATAGAAAAAACCTTGCAATTAAATTTTGCAACCGGTTCCGGTCCGAACCCGAATATCAGCAACACCAACAACACCAACAACGGCAACAACAACAACAACAACAACAACACCAACGAAGGCAACACGAACATCAAACCACCGACCAACAATTTTTGCTCTTAGAGCACAGAAGCGAATCCGTCAGCTGCAACGGCGACTTGAAGACGACTGTGATTCTGATTGGATTCTTTTGCAGGAGAGAAGAAACTCCTGACTGCTAGCTGAGTGTCCTTTTCACTGTTGTTGTTGTTGTTGTTGTTGTTGCTTTAGTTTTTACACTCTGTTTGCTGTGATGATGTTTGTTGCTTCTTGTCGATGCTTCTTTGAAGATGCACTTAAAACACAACAACAACAACAACAGCAACAACAACTACACATTATTAGCTACTTTCTGCCTTAAGAAAAACCGAACTTTAATTTTAGCCTTTTTCTATACTGTGTCTATCGGAGACGATGTTGAATCCAGGCACTCAGGTTAAAAATAAACGAAACTCGTTTTCTTGAATGCGTTCGCTGTCGTTTCGCTTCTTCTTCCTTCTTATTTCGTCTTCCTTCTTCTTTCTTCTCCTCGTCCTCTTCTTTTTCTTCCTCTTCCTTTTCTTCCTCCTTGCTCCTTCTTCTTCTTATCTTCCCTTAGACCCTTCTTAAGCTAAACCTAAGCCACTAAATGTTGATTTTTGTATTTTTATTATTTTTTTTCGAAATTTTTATTAAAAACTAAATTAAAAAACACACACACAATTCGAATATAAAGCGAGCAACAATTGAAACACAAACTTTTATTCTATTTCTTGAATTTTTTCCTTTATTCTTCTTCTGATTTTCATCGGTTTTTCTTTTAGTTTTTCTCACGTACGCGCGTCTGCCGCCGTCGTTTTCAGAACCTCGACTGATTCACTGTCGTGGTTGCAGCCGCTGGTTGGACTGCTCAACGACGGCGATGAAGATGACGACGACGAGGTTCTTTCGTTCGATGGCTGGGTGCTGCTCCATCGCAGGGTTGCCAAGTATACTTTTGAGATGCCCCGATTTTCGTAAAAAAAGACGCGAATTTCAATTCAAATCCCCAACAACCATAATAAAGACGCAGAGGTTGAAACTTTTATAACTTTTATCAAAAAAGTCTTTTGAATAACTGTTATCAAAGACTTTTATTTTTAAAAGTCTTTCATAAAAGTTATTTCGAGACTTTTATATTTAAAAGTCTTTGAAAAAAGTCTTTTGAAGACTTTTATTTTTAAAAGTCTTTGAAAAAAGTCTTTTGAAGACTTTTATTTTTAAAAGTCTTTGAAAAAAGTCTTTTGAAGACTTTTATTTTTAAAAGTCTTTCATAAAAGTTATTTTGTGACTTTTATATTTAAAAGTCTTTAATAAAAGTTATTTTGTGACTTTTATTTTTAAAAGTCTTTGATAAAAGTTATTTTGAGACTTTTATTTTTAAAAGTCTTGGGAAAAAGTCTTTTGAGGACTTTTTCGTCTAACTTTTTTGAAATAAAAGTTTTTTTTAAAAGTCTTTTGAAGAAGAAATGCGCTGTGGCGAACTGTGGAGGAACATGATTGAATACATATATCGCTATCAGATTTGGTGCGAAGTAAAGAATATTTGCTTGAATCGTCACTCAGCGCACGCTGCGTGTGTGTATCAATATCTCGACCGCTGCCCTTATCGGCAGCGGGTACAGCGGCGGACAATGCTTTAAAACAACAACTCATTGCTCAGCTTGTGTGTGAATGACTGTGTTGTTATTGTTGATTGTTTACGTTATAGGGTTATAAAGGATTTAAAGCAGAACTACTAAT
The DNA here is from genome assembly GCA_949629155.1 of Myopa testacea. NCBI lineage: Eukaryota > Metazoa > Arthropoda > Insecta > Diptera > Conopidae > Myopa > Myopa testacea. The sequence goes on from OX451346.1 coordinate 56,009,813, forward strand.
GCAATGAATTTTGATCGGAAAATTGTTATTGGTATCAAAATCTAGTTAGTCGCATGTCACTTTAGAGTTAGTTAACTCTCAAACGGCTGCACCGATTTCGATGCGGTTTTCACCATTGTATTGCAAATTTTTAATGCAATCGTATTCATAGATGAGGTTTTTTTTCATTATAATTTTATACCTAAAAAATATCTATGATTTTAAATACTTTTGCATCGCTGATTTGGAGCAAAGGCAAATGTTGTAACCAAAACAGAAGGTACAGAAAACTCTTGATGTGTTGGCGTACCGTACGATTTTTTGGTGACAGGTATTGCAAACAAACAGATATCGCATTTCAGCACACAAAACCTGGCGGATATGTTTTGTGTGCTGGTACTTGTTGTTGTTTTATATTTTTACAATTTTTGTTGAAACAAATGCAATTAATGATGGGAATTTCGCCAACACATCCCCAGCGTTCTTGTAAAATCATAGATATTTGTTAGGTATAAAATTATAATGAAAAAAAAATCTCATCTATAAATACGATTGAATTAAAAATTTGCAGTACAATGGTGAAAACCGCATCGAAATCGGTGCAGCCGTTTGAGAGTTAACTAACTCTAAAGTGACATGCGACTAACTAGATTTTGATACCAATAACAGTTTTTCGATCAAAATTCATTGCATTAATAGTTCTGCTTTAAATCCTTTATAACCCTATAACGTAAACAACCAACAATAACAACACAGTCATTCACACACAAGCTGAGCAATGTGTTGTTGTTTTAAAGCGTTGTCGCCGCTGTACCCGCTGCCGATAAGGGCTTCGTCCGAGATATTGATACACACACGTAGCGTGCGCTGAGTGACGATTCAAGCAAATATTCTTTACTTCGCACCAAATCTGATAGCGATATATGTATTCATCCATGTTCCTCCACCGTTCGCCACAGCGCATTTCTTCTTCAAAAGACTTTTAAAAAAGACTTTTATTTCAAAAAAGTTAGACGAAAAAGTCCTCAAAAGACTTTTTCCCAAGACTTTTAAAAATAAAAGTCTCAAAATAACTTTTATCAAAGACTTTTAAAAATAAAAGTCACAAAATAACTTTTATTAAAGACTTTTAAATATAAAAGTCACAAAATAACTTTTATGAAAGACTTTTAAAAATAAAAGTCTTCAAAAGACTTTTTTCAAAGACTTTTAAAAATAAAAGTCTTCAAAAGACTTTTTTCAAAGACTTTTAAAAATAAAAGTCTTCAAAAGACTTTTTTCAAAGACTTTTAAATATAAAAGTCTCGAAATAACTTTTATGAAAGACTTTTAAAAATAAAAGTCTTTGATAACAGTTATTCAAAAGACTTTTTTGATAAAAGTTATAAAAGTTTCAACCTCTGGTTATATGTAATAAGTATGTAATTAAAATGCAATAAAGTTCGCACTAGTTAACTTTTTTTTGAAAATAATTCACAATGTGTATTTAAACGATTACTCTTTGATACCCACGCTCAACCTCAATTTTTAATACCCACGATTATTAATTGTAAAATATTTCAATATTGTTCATTTAAAAATGTTTTTTCCTTCAATTTAAAAAAGCAGTCGTTTCTATTTAATGGAATTACAAGTTTTAATTTTTTTCGCATTTTCATGGTTTTTGATTTATAAGTGATTTTTAAGAATCTTAATGGTAGTTGTTGGTACGACTTATTTTTTGCTATAAACATAAGTTGGATTCCAATGAAGCAAACTTGAATTCGACAAAACTTGGAGTAACGCGTTTTCGGTGGTTTTACAAGTCAGCAGAATGAGTCATCGAAAGCTTCAAATAAAATTTTTGACAGAATTTAAACCAGAAGTTTAACAATTGTTTGATTTCTTTAATTTTTTCCAGCTGCATTTTCTGTAGTTATATTCTTTTAATTTTCTTGATTTTTTTACTGAGGGTTACAGCAAAAAATCCATTTCAATGAATCACCACTCTACGATTTTTATCTTAAAAACGAAGTATAAAAAAGCATACAAAAAAGTACCAATCTTGTGTGATTAATAATTTGTTGCTTAATAAATACAATTCATAAACTTATGTCAAACACGCTATGCAATTAAAACGAGTAAATGAATAAAAGTAAAAGGAGACTTCAGTGTATTAATCAAGTCGCTTTATAATAATTCAAAAGCTTATAAATGAAATGAAATTAAATTGAATTTAAATGAGCACTGAGCTTAATTTGAAGATAAAAGAAGAGTAAAGTCTATAAGCTAAGCGATATTTGGAGGGGGTTGGAGGGGGTTGGAGGATGAGGTCGTTTATTAAGTCAAAGTTAAATAAACTCAGTTAAAAAAGTCCAAAACTCAAAGCAAAACAAAACCAAATACAAAAATGTAAAGAAAAAGCAAGAGTCTCGATTAAAGTAGCGTTTTTTTTTCAGATTTTTTGTTTTGTGATCGACTATTCTTATATTTATTGTACTATTTTAACGAAATAACTTGGGCTAAGTCTAAGGTCCCAAATCCTTCTCTCCACTACTACATTGTTAGCAGCTTGCATATATGTATACGCCCATAAAACTTACCTAGCTTCCACACCGCATTCCCTCAGAATCTCATGCAGCTCCTCGGCATCTTTATCCTCACCAACAGCACCGAAGAAAACAACATCCGTCCCCAGCTGACGCAAAATACGCACCGAATTCAAAGCAGAACCACCCGGATTCGAGCGACATTCCAAGCTGCAGCTCCGAAGAAACAGAACTCAATCAAGAACACGATAAAGTAGAACTTATAATAATTCCAATGTATTCAACATGTGAAAATGTCAAACCATGTTGACATTTATGATTATTATAAGTTGTTATTGTTATGATTATTTTATTATTATTATCTACGAACCACTCGCAAACTTCCGCTGTTATTCTGGACAGGGTTTCGGCGTCGAGTTCTTCTTTTGTCTCTAATTCGAGTTGAAATCGTTCCAAGAGTTTTGTATCCGTCAGCTGTGCGGTTCTGTCGAGCAACACGTTACCAAAACAAACAATTTTGGGAGCACTTTTTATACCACATGAAAATAGAAAAAACCTCGTGAGTTATATTTATATACTTTTTTGACCTTGCAAGATGTAATCAGTTCATAAAAGAAAAAGAAAAAATATCTAACCTGCACGTATTGCTGCCAGCTCCCTTGCCGCCAGTGAAGAATCGCGTATAAAGTTGCATTAAATAGTCCATATTTGTTGTTAAAAATTGTGCTTTTTTGAATTTATCACCAAACTTGTTTAATCGATGGTTGTTATTATTTAATGTTCGCTTGTTTAAAGAAATTTCGGCAAACTGCAACCGAACAACAACTGCCGCTGCTGCCTGTGCTGTCTTTAATGAAAAAGTTTTCATAACGTTTTCTTGCTGTTCGCCTCTTTGTTGTGTTATTTGTGTTTTGTTTTCGTTTTTTTCTTAAAACTCCAAAGTGATAAACCGGCCTTTTTAGCTCCATTCAAGGTAAGTTAAGCAAAAGATTCCGAGAAACTTCGTAAAATAGGAGAAAGCTACAAAAACGATGACAATACGATGGGTTTTCTTTTTTTGTTTATTTTCTTGAAAGTAAGTAAAATAATAAAACTGTTTTCAAGCAAAAACCGGTTATTACAAAGCAAGATAAATGAAAAGGTAAAGCGTTTTGGCTTGTTACCACAGCGTCACAAAATTATGGGGTGAGTTAGTGGCAGGGATACCAACGACACAACTTTATTATTTATTATTTGTTTGGTTTTTAAGTAAATATTAATAGAAAAATTACTTTGAATTTAACAGTTGTCGCGGTTTTGACGATTTCTTAGTGGTTTGGAAATATTAAAAAGTAATGTAAACGTGTTTTTAAAATTTTTCTTTTATTTAAATTAAAATGAATTAGCACAAATAAATCCACAATTAATTTATTTAGATTAAATTAAAATTAGATAAACACGCATAAATTTATTTAATTAAAGACTTTGGTCTCGAAATTTGGTGTAGAACTAAAATTACAATTAAACAAATATTAAACTAAATCATAGATTAATATTCAACAAAACAGGTTGAATACGTTGGCATCTCTTTCGGCTAAAAATTCGTGTAGTTGTGGTAGGTTAAAAACAGCTGTCTAAATTTGTGAAATGAGCCATTTTTATGAAATTCAACTTCGATTTATTTGCAAATTATTCAATATTGTGCAACTAAATAACTTAAAAAAGGTTTTATGTAATTTTTAGACGCACGCGTTGGTTTTAAAGCTGTCTCCTTGGTGTTTTTTACGTATTCAAAGAATCATTTCTGGCTTTTATTGCTATGAAGAAAAACATTCCTCTCTCGAAATATTTTTCTGAATTTTGTACACAAACTCTTGAGTTGTCAAATTTACATGCATTTTGTTTTTGTAATCTACTCACTAACCCAAAGCCTCAAATGGTACGTTTTTCGTTACCTTCGCCATATGTTATTTTGTTTTCTTGCGCAACTCTGATATCAAATTAAAAGGTTGCTCTTTTTATAGCAGAAATTATAGCAGACACTTACTTTTGCTAGCACCCGCTAGATGGCGAAGACGAAAATCTTGGCTACTCAATGGTCTTGGACTAGCCGGAAATGAAAATTTAGAGACCGGAAATGAAAGTTTCGGTTCCGGTTTGCATCAATCAACTAACCTAAAATATTTACTAAACTGACACGTGATGGTTCGCGACTTTGATAATTCGCAGCGTCATCTAGTAGTAACTGTGTTTGAGAATGTAAGCTATAATTATTACAGAGCAACTGGACTTTTCGTTTTTGGTTGCTACCAAACAGGTTGTGCCAAAAACAAAGCGGTCGGTCAATGGTCATAAGATTTGTTGAGAATCGCCGAGAAGTCGGAAAAATCGAATCATTAAAAGAAACCTTCTGTTGGCCCACTTTTTTTATATTAATTATTTATTGATAAATTCACAATGATATTAACTGCATCCGAACGGTTTATGTTTATGCTATTGATTGCAAGCAAATTGTTTAACAACAATAACAAGATCAACAACAATACAACAACATTCAATTCACAAACAAATGTGATTTAGATAGACTTAAAAGGATAATGAACGGAACTTATTGTGATTGTAATTTTTTTATTTATTTTTGTACTGATTGATTATTGACATTTATTATTATTTATTTTTTAAATATAAGAAGATATGTTAGTTTTCTATTGAGTAAAATAATTCAAGATAATTCAAGAAGTGCTTTTTTCATAGAATAGTTTTTTAAAAATTTGTGAAAATCACCTGATTTTTATTATTTTATACAATAAACAAAACGAACTCTTTTGTAGCTTTTATAAAACTTGATTTTTCGATATCTTGCAGTAGTTTCTGGGATTTTTTCATTGCTTTTCTTCCGGATTTCTTTCTCTCTTCGTTATTTTATATTTTATTGAAATGACAAAATAAATTCCCCGAGAAACAAGGACAAAACAGCGCACACAGTCAGAAGGCGACACAAAAAAAGTGATTTTCGTTGATTCGATAATAAATAAATAAAACGTTCATCAAAAGATTTAAAAATTTAATTTAATTCCGATTCAAGATCAGATGCAAGCGAATACAGATTTAAAATCATTAATTCAAATGATTTTCCAATCATCAATCAATTCCAATTTTCATGTTAAATTAACTCTTTGTTTAACTAAAAATAAAAATATGTAATTAAAATGAAATGAATAATAATAAAAATTTTTATAAAAAACAAATAATCGAAAAACGAGTTGAAAAAGCGAAAAAATAAAATATATCAAATTTCACGAGCACTCAGCTGAGTAAGAAGAAGAAGAAGAAGCACCTGAACTGACCTACGAATTTTAATGGAACCAACTTAAATTTCAATAAAAAAGCTGAAGCAGTTACTCATTTTTCAGCTGCTAAGCGTTGAGTACGCAAAAATGAATACAGCAACAACAACAGATAGCAAAAAACACCTACTCATGTATTGAACCGTTACAATTTACGGTTATCAATAAATACGTATTGAATACGTTAGCAATGAATACGTATTGAATACGTTGTGATTAGTTTAGAGTTGTTGCTCTTGTCGTTGTTGTTGTTGGTGAATCTTTAATCTTGAATCTTTTGTTTTTCCTATTTTTGTGTTATTATTTTATTTACCATTTTGTGTTTTTTGTTATTGTTTTGCGTTGTTATTATTAATTATTTGTTATTTTTTCCCTTCAATATTCCTTTATTTTTGTTTTTATTTATTAGTTTTCTTGCCTCCTGAATTTTAATGTTTTATTCAGTTTCTGTTTAACAGCTTTATTCTGTTTCTTTATTTCTTGTATTTATTATTTCTTACTTTTTCATTCATTTTTTCTTTGTTTTCTTTTTACTCTGATTTGTTAATTATTATTTTGCCTTCCTTGTTTTCTCATTTCCTCATTTTTTTATTTATTCTCAGCTTGGATTTCAGTTTTATTTCAATTTATTTATTTATTCAATTTCCAGTTACTTCTTTTCTTTCTTCTATTTTTTAATTTAAATATTTATTTTCTTTATTTTTATTGTATTTATTTTTATTTACAGTTTTATGATTATCTTTCCTGTTCTTAGTGTTATTTTTTTGGAGGAATTAAAATGAACTGCTTTGAACTTCAAAACTACATTCTTCATCGTTTGATCAATGATCATTAACTATATTACTTCATTAGTTTTATTATTATTTTTCATAGGTATTCATTTCTTTGTTTATTTTTTATGTTGATTTTTAAAGCTTTTTTTGTTTATTTTGTTCTTCTTATGGTTTTTATTTATTATTTATATATTGGATTATATTACATTGGTTTTTGTTTATATTATTATTTTGATTATTGATTTCAGTTGTTGTTGGTATAGCATTATTATTGTTGTTGTTGTAATAGTATGGTTGTTGTTGTAACATGCATTTATTACGTTTCATTATGTGATCAAAACAGGTTGCGTTCACGTGTTTTGCGATGACGAACTCAAAAGTTTTTTGACTTAACTCAGATGATTCGCCATTTTTTCGAGTTCTCTGTTCTTTTTTTTTTTGGTTTCTTTCTTTTTGCTGATTGAGCACTGATCAGTTTTCCAAAATCAACAACTTTTAAGCAGTAATAATAGTAAAGTCACGTGTTTATCACGACTTCTTAACATGTTTGTTGATGTTTTTTCTTTTATAAAATTTTTGCTTATTATTAAATCGATTTTTGTCATGTTTCTTTATTTAGTTAATAATTTAATGAGTAATTATTATTCCATATTCTATTAAAAACTACTTCAAAATTAATAGAAAATGAAAAGAAAATTTAAAAAAATGATTCTCAACATCATGAAAACATTTTTAAGAAAACGCCAAACAAAGATAAACTAAGAATAAAAAAAGAGCAAAGAAAATCCAATTTTTTTTCCAAGAAACACTTTTTAAAGAAATTTTATTTACTTGGTTCAGTGAAAATCACTGAAAACTCATTTCACTTGAAATATAAAAGAAATAAATTAAAACTGAAATACATATTAATAAATTAAAAAAGTGAAATAATTATTTTTCACAAGAATTCTGAGTGTTGTAAAGAGTAAAAAAGTTGTTTATAGAACATTTAATCAGCTGACAGTTGATTATACAATAAAATTTGGCATCAACTCGCATCCACTCAATAAAAAAAGGGGCCGGTTGCATGATTTAATTGTGGCCAAAAGCAAGAAAGGAAAAAAAAAAGAACCAAGTGGCTTCAGATGAAGACGATGCTTTAATGATGATGATGTTAATGAAAATGAGGTCGACGCATTTCCACAGAAACGTTTTCAATTGACGAGTTCTACAGAAGAAAACATGTCCACCACAAATTTAAGAGACACTATTTTGAAAATAAATAAAATTTTGGGAAAAATTAAAAAGAAATTTTCACCGAATTTTCAATTTTCTCAAAAATTACTCAGAAGATGGTGAATAACGACGTCGGGGAGCTGCTCACATCTCAGCAGAGACTCGAGAGACGCTTTTATATAAAAAAAATGGGAAAACATTCAATTTTGTAAATAAAAGAAAATCAATCTATTATTCAAATCTTTCTTCGAATCAATTAAAAGTGAAAAAACATGAACAAAAAAATATGAAAACTAAGCATAATAAAAACCAACAACAACTAAGAAAACCCAAAGCGAAGTAAACCCAAAAAATACCCAAAAACTGCCTTTCAACTCGATAAACTCGGGAATTTCTACTTTTTAATTAAATTAATACTCTCTGAAGTAAAATACAATGAACAAAAAAGCCGAAGAAAAAAAGAGCAACAACAACAAAAACAACACAAAAAAGCTGACTGAGCAACAAATTCTCACACTGAGTGAGTATGTTGTCGATAGCTTTGATTGTGTGTTGTTTTTGTTATCTTTAATATAATCTCTCCGTTGTTTTTTTGTTGTTTTTGTTGTTCTTTTTAATGCTTATCGGCAAGAGTACGACAAAATGGGTGAGCGAGCGTGAGAGAGCTGGATACGTTGAGAGCTTTTTGCATTTCAATTTCAGGGGGTGGTTGCCTTGGTGGAGCTGCTCTCCTTCTTCTTCTCCTGCTTGGTATGCTCACTGATGATGAAATTCAGTGGAAAGCAAAGCGAACCAAGAGAGTTCGTATAAAAGCACACGCTCGGCCGTTGTTGATATTCATTGTGAAATTAAAATCAAAATTGAAGCAAGTCTAAAGAACGGTTGTGGATAGAAAAAAAAAACGGCAACATTTTCTATTTTAACATAAAAAACTGTGAAAAAAATATAGAAATAAAGAGGAAAAACCGGGCAAAATAAAGAAAACAAAAGCGATTCTCAAATAAAAATATAAACACAAATAAGAACAAAAAAAAACACACAAACAAGTGAAATAAAAACAACAACAAACGCCAGTGCAAACAAAAGAGCAGTCAGTCCGAAGTCTGAGCCAAAGAAAAGCAACAACAAAGATTAGAAACTGTGCAAAAGTGTATAAATTCTTAACCTTGCCATCCGAAGAAGTGAAAATTTCGTCAAGCACCCAGAAAACACTTTCTCCTTCACTCTATTGCAACAAAATGGTCGTCGTCGAAGAAGTTCAGTTCACTGCACCCGCCGCCACAGCAGGCGCTGCTGTCATATCGAACAAGAACAAGAGCAATAATAAAAGCAACAACAAGAGTGACAGCTGCAGCAGTGCCGCCAACAACAACTCATCCTCCACCATGAGCAACGAACAACAACAACAACAACAACTCGATTATCAAATGACTGGTACTAAGAAAATCGGACGCACTCTCAAGACTGCTCTGCTGAAAGCGCAGGCCGCAGGTCGTGTCATCGTCGGCCTCCAGGCGGCCATCAACATGCTGTCCCAAACACCAGAGGGTTCGCTTTTCTGCCTGATGGCCGTGCCGCAGGTTGGCGATGCGGCGACGCACATGCATGAAGTGCTTCTGGAGGCGTTTTGCTACGAGAACGACATCTACGTCATCAAAGTCGACTGCCCCAACAAGCTGAGTCGCATTCTGGGCAAAAATACCTTGGAATCATGCTGTCTGGTGCAGAAAACGTGGGTGCGCAGTGACACCGGCACCGACACCTTTTCGAATGCTGCTGATGATGATGACGATGAGCTGCTTAACAAGTCCGAGACCATTCTGGTGGATTACTGCGAAGCATACTGGGATGCACCACATTCACCGGTTATCGAATTACCGCCCGTGTGATGATGATGATGATGGCCGCAATTTGGTGATGATGATAATGATATCTAAAACAAAGTAAAACGTACGGAAAGGATTGAAGTTTAACCAATTCACCGACGTGTTGTTGTTGGAACGAAGAAAGACTCAACAATTATTTTTATAAAATGCAACAGAAACGAAATTTTGAATTCTTGGAATAGCACAAAAGATGAGCAGCAGCAGCAGCTAGTTTTTTAAATAATCCAAGCTGAATAGTATTTTAATAAATAAATAAGAACAAATCAAAGGATCGAAGGAGCAGATGTAACAGCAGTGAATTAAAGAAACTGCAATCCAAGCAGAGGATTTTAAAGAGTATTGAAGACCCTTCAGCGGAACGGGACGATCAGCAGCGGCATCTGGTTTAATTTTTACCCCAGTTGGAGTTACAACAACACAAACAACAACAACAATAACGATACACGATATATTCTACAAATGATATATAGTATAATATGAACATAATATTGATTGATATAAAATCATTATGTACTCTAAACTATTGTAATCGATACACTTGTCTTTAAAACAAGAAAGCAACAAAACAACAACAACAACTATTAGAAGAATTAATGTGAATTGTACATGAATTAATATGAAATGTGAAGCAATTAATTTGAAAAATTTATCTGTATTCCTTTCAAGTGGTTGTTGTTGTATTAAATTTAAGCAGAGGAAGAAAAAGCATGATATTGAGACGGGTTTCCTTCGTTTTTTTTTTTTTATTTGTACAACGAAGTAACATTATTAAAGTTATAAATTAATACAACATAAGGTTGTATAGACAATAATTGTTATTGCATTTTTTATGATTGACCTTCAAAGTTGATGTTAATTGATTAAATTACCGGATTGTTTCGAGTTATTAGAGAATATACTTGTATTTACTTTGAATTATTGGTAAATTTATTGAACAAGTAGAATTTTTATATATTTGAGTTTATTAAGCAAAATAATCTTCCGTAATTATATTAAATTATCTTTGCATTTTTATAATAAATAGTTATTTAAATTTATGCTATTCGTATTTAATTTTAATTAATTTCTCTCTCGTTTATCCCAATCGTTGTTAGGCGAGAATTAAATTTTTGATCAAAACCGTAGAAGAATAATAAAAATTATATAATAAAAAAACTTGTTTATTTGTTCTTCTTTTGGATGGTGTTTTAAAAGATTTGGAAGGATTGAGAATAATTACATCACTAATAATGATGGTATATAGATCGGAAATCGTAATTGGAATAATCACACTATAAATTTTAATAAATCAATTGAAATAATAAAGTTTTTTAAAAAAATTACAAACAATAAAAGAAAACATCGAATAAATAAATAAAGTAAAATAATAAAGTAACTAAAATCAAATAAAATTTTAATAATAATAACAATAACAATAATTTTAACAAAACTTTCCAAGATTTGAAGCTGATTTCAATTCATAAAAACAATAACAACAACAAAATCATAAAGTGAAGTAAAACGAAATACAATAAAAAAAAAAAACATTACAAAACCTTGAATTTGTACAACAAAAAAGAATTATAAATGCAAATTATATTATATTTAAACGAATTAAAAACGAGTGAAAGTTTTCATGGAAAATAAGTATATAGTAATTAATTAACAAATAAAAGAAGGAAAGAAAAAAAATCAGAAAAAATAAAAATCAGAAAAAATAAAACTTTGCAACAAAAAGAAAAAAAAATATACAAAAAAGCACATGAAACCAGTTTGTAATTCATAAAAAGAATTCCCTCCCTTTGTTGTTGTAGTTTTTGTTGTTGTTTCTGCTGTTGTTGTGATCGCCTCGTTTATTTCCATGAGAATATAAATTCAATTGCACAAACACACAAACAACAACTAAAACTATAGTACACTCTATTAAAACTGAGCTTGTGTATGTGCTTCAAACAACAATAACAACAATAAAACATTATTTAGGGGTCAAAATTCTTTAAACTTTAAACGATAGTATTACTCGAGTATTTTTTATTAATTACGATTACATTTTTAGATCTTTTCTTTATTTTTCTTTTATACTTTTAATATATTCTTTGTTCATATTTTCGTAGCAGGGTTTTTTTTTTATTATTATTTTATTTTTTATTAAAAATCCTTTTTTTTTAAATTGTTTTCTTTCAGTTGATTTTTGTTTTACTTAATTGATTGGTTTTTATTCTAGGAATTGACTTTGTGTGTATGAAGAGTTGTCGATATTTTTTCAGTACGAGTTTTATTGTGTCTAGTGTGTTGTTTTTTTCATATATTATTTAATTAAGTGCTGATGGGTTATTCTGAAATCCAACATCCCTGTAAAGATAACTAAATACAGTACAAAAGAAGAACGATTTAACGGAATCGTGTGTGGTTTTTCTAAATAATTTTGTTTATTATTTTTCCACAAGATTTTAATGTAAATCATTTATTATTTAATTAACCTGCAGTTGCGGCTCTCTGCATCTCTTTCACACGCATCAGGAATCGGATTCTGCTTTGTTGCCTTCTTAAAAAAAACAAAGAAAGAGTATACTTCAGTTAAACAATTAATTTGTTTAGTTGCTCAGCTCAGCAGATTTCACTCTCCGGTAGGCTTATTATCGGCAGTCGGTCAGTCTGTCGTTAGGTCAGTCAGTCTGTCGTTCGGTCGCTTCTTGACGCATGCTCATCACGTGGACGAGAGTCGACCTCATTTAGCAGAAATACTCACTACTTTAGTCATCGTTTTTGATCGTGCTGGCTGCTGGCTCGTATCGTGCGACTAAGAAGAGGAAGAACAACAAGAAAAGCTTAAAAAATCACTTCATCCATTCAAACAAGGAAAAAACCCGCTGTTGGCTTTGTGTTTTTTTCCCCCGTTTATTTTTGCTTCGTACTTTTTGCTTGTTTGTTTTTATAATTTTTATTTAAATACTATTTAATGGGTGGAATTTTAAATGCAAAGCACTTAGCTGGGGACTTTCTTACGTTTTTATTGGTGCTGTACTTGTTGTTGTTGTTTTCTGGGGATTTTCGTTAAACTGATCATAATGAAGCTACTTTTTGTGAGGGTTTTTTGAACGGATTTCCTACTAAAATAATTGGTTTACTTAATTTTGTGATAAACTCTTCTAGAAATTATTGTATAAGATATCTGAAAACTACTAGTAATTAAAAGAATCTAGCAGCGCTACTTGAATTAAGAAGATAATAAAACACAACTCAACACATGTACTTCTATTAGAACAAAAACAAAACAATGCTTAAAAAGTTCATTGAATTCCATTCCATTGATACTTGACTTTCGTATGCTTTCGTGAACTGAGAAATAAACAACAACAACAACAACAAGATATGTGGAATATTTCTGTATTCGCTCTAAGAACGAAGATGTTCCCACGGCGGCGTCGTCTAGCAATCGTTCAGACTTCGTACGTCTTCTTGAATAGAATCAACAACAACAACAACAACAATACACTTTTGTTCCTACTCATGTTAGAACAAAAACAATCATACGTCGTGCGCGAAGAAGACGACAAGGTCGCTGCAGTGCCCTTGAGACAACGTTAGAAGAGACATGATAAGTCCAGCTCAATTCACCCCATGAGTTGAGATTCATAAACGAGTTGAGATTCCCCAATGACTTGCAGTAATGATATTTTCATTTGCATTTTTATATTGTAGCGGGTCCAGTTCAATTAATTTCAGTTCAGTTTATGATAATTTAAAATAATAACAAGAAATGTATAATAATTTAGAATTATTTCCGAGACCGGATCATTTCATTAATAAAAGCACCCTAACTAACCGCCCCCCCCCCCCCATTTCCTCCCCTTCCACTCGACCGTACTGCAATGCAAATGAGAAGACAGCGACACACTGACGCTGAGTTATCGCAAAGTATGACGTTAAATTATACTCCACGCCATCGACATGGACATCGACTTCCCTCGAAGTGATCAGATGCTGCTGTTGATACAGAAAAGAATGCAATATTGTATGAATAACGGTATCTTTGGAACTCGTATCTTGTGATATCGTAACTTTCTGGTTCTTGACACACAGCAGGACAGGAATACTGTATAAATTAAATCGACTGGCAACGCTGCCGCATGTGTGACGCCGTGACGTATGACGACAAGCAGTGATTGACGATAAAACCGATTAACGGTATTGCGAACAGGTTCTGTAAAAAGTATCCATACAAATTTCCAGATTATGTATTTTGGGATGCTTAAGGTTGAGTTTTAAATGCGGATTTTAACAATCAGCGCGAATTTATTGCAATTTTAATGAACTTGAATACGTATTTTTAAATTAATGAAAATTAAAGCAATTGAGTGCTTTTAATGTACGTCGATATAAAAGTCATAATATTATATGTACATTAATTTAGAATCACAGACAGCTATCAAAGCGCCTTTCTTGTCTAATCAGTTGGCAACACTTTCGTGTGTTGTTGCAGTCCCTGCTGCGCTTTTTTGTTATCTAATCAACACGTTTCGCATGGAAACCGCTTTATTGTGAAATTCCACGAACTCATCGACACAAAACAGGTTGCGACATGATTTTTGAGAGGCGTGAGAGATAATAGAGAAGAGTAGATAAGAGAGATAATGTATAAAGAGTATGATAAGGAGATTCCACGAAAAACCCACACATGAAAAATCTGCTCCCAACTTAATACTTGGTGGAGCTTTTAATACTCTTTTTCTGCAAAAGTTTCGCTCCATTCGGCTGTTTATAGACACCACCTCCTTATAGAGCCAAAAACACCACTCAAAATAGAAGAAAAATAATCGGATTTTTCAATTTTCAAGCATAATCTATGAAATAATGTTCGACTTTTTAATCTCCTGAATTTTTGATATAAAATTATTTTTAACCTTTTTTATATGCGTTTCTTACATTAAATTTTAGTATTTTCTCTGTTTATTATTATTATTTGGATTATTATTATTATTTTTATTATTAGTATTTTGATTATTATTTTTATTATTATTATTGTGATTATTGTTATTATTTTTATTTTAATTTTTTTTTTGATTATTGTTATTATTTTGATTATTATTATTACTTTGTTTTTTATTATTTATTATTTTATTTTGTAGCTGAAATATTGTTATACTTGAACCTAATTATTATGATTTTTCTTAAATTACAGCATTTTAACGAATGTGGGTCAGTTTTTCGTTTTGTTGTGTTATTAAAAATAAATTTAAATTTAAATTCTTCGTTTATAAAAATACATTTTATTAACGCTATTATTTTATTTTTTATTTTCTTTGGCTTTATAAATGAAATGACTCATCATGGATTCAAGTTAAAACCATTTTCTTTATATTTCATTTATTTATTCAAGTGTTTTTCTTTGTTTATTTTTTATCCATTCATTGTTTTTGTTATTTCATTACTTTTTTTATTTCATTACTTTTATTATTTTAATTTATTGAAATTTAAATTTTTTAGGCTACGAATTTTTTATTTTTTTCATATAATTTTTATGCGTTTCTTGTGAATGTTTTCTATTTTTTTAGTTAAGAATGCGGTGGCTTCAGTTAATGAATCATGCGTATGGCGCTAGCTGTGTGACGTCACTATCCAAAGGTTACCTGCTGCGGCCGCATACTTATCAGCTGTACAAACGGTGAGCTTTTGTTTTAATTAGAGCCAAATTTCGATCAATAAATTTATAAGAGAAGAAATTTAAGGAAATACTTTTTTATTAAATATTTGTTATAATTTTATTTTACTTATTATTTTTATTGTTATTTTATTGAGTTTTAATTTATTTCACTGATAAACTTCGCAACAGAGTCCAAAATGTGTAGGATGCATTAAGTAGAGCTCGACAGGTCTCCAAATTCATGGGATAGATTCCGCCAGCGAAGATCTAGCAAAAAAGAGAATGGAATTGAGTTGAAATACTATTTGTCTTTCTTTCTCTGTACTAAAGAAGCATTCATGTAGACCTGATTTACCGTTAAAGCAGTCTGACTGCGTGCGATCAGTATTACGATGCACTTCTTTAGTTCCTTGCTGCTCGAAATCCACTCCACGTTGTAAGCAGCATCGGCAATTCTTTCACTCTGAGAGAGACAGAGAGAGAAGGAGAGAGAGGGACGGAGAGAGACAAATATCCTAGTACTAGTTTCGAACTTACCTCATAAGAAAATTCGTTTGCGTGCCAGTAGGTCAAGAAAACGGCGTAGAAAATGGAGAAAATATACAGAACAGTCGTGAGCTGTAGAATCAAAGTATCGGCCTGGAAAAATATTGAAATTAGATTAATTTATTGATAAAAAACAATCAATCAATACTAAGCACATGGCAAAAATCGCAACCAACCATTAAAATGAAGAATAAAAGGAAACACAACATGATGCTGAGGAGTAGAAATTCGAAAAACGATATCAACGAAATCAAATCCTCCAGAGAATTTTTGTAACTATAATTTAAAATAATAAAATTTTATACTGAAAAAAATAAACAGTAATAAAATAAAAAATTAAATATTAACTTAATGATTTGTTCATGATAACTGATGCATTTCTTTAAGGCGACCAACAGCTCTCGTTCACTTGGATAGTTTTTCCTCGTCAGATTCTCCAGTTTGAAACGCAGATCCTGCAGGATGCCTATTCCGAAAATGAACCAAATGGCGCAAACATTCGTGAATGGTATATAAGTCACTGCTATGTAGGGCACCACGAAGATGACTTGGATCGTGTACATCAACTCGTACAAAGGACTCGAGTAGACATCCCACTCCGCCGGCAGCCACACTTTGTGAGGAAAATCTATAGAAAAACCAAGAGAAGCAATCATTCAGAAAGAATGGAAGAAACAAGAAATCCAAACAAACAGAAAAAAATCACCCCGTTCCTGAGACAAGAGGGGGAAACCGATCGTCATCAAACATCCCAGCATCCCGAAAGTCCAACCAAA
Organism: Myopa testacea; assembly: GCA_949629155.1. Lineage (NCBI taxonomy): Eukaryota > Metazoa > Arthropoda > Insecta > Diptera > Conopidae > Myopa > Myopa testacea. Next base: position 56,026,465 of record OX451346.1, read on the forward strand.
AGTCGAAATAAAACGAGCCCGCTTCATCGTTTGATCCAGAATCTCCAAAGCATGATGATCATTATTGATCTGCATCAAGATAGAAAATAGAAGTGCTTTGAACCCCTCTTCTCCCCGCTTACCGTAGCATTTAAGCACCACTCATTGATGCTCTTCATGAACTCCGTGAATTTCGCCTCCTTCGCGACCAGAACGAAGATTCGTAGAAACGAATTGAGGAGGATCGTCATCATGAAGAGTCCCAAAACGAGGCCACCCTCAAAGATGCTGCCCCACGAATGGTACACGTTCAGAAGCTCCAAACTTAAAATGAAAAATGGCACCGAAGAGATTAACACGATATTGCGAAAGTTCTTCCTCTCAATGAAACCGACGTAAAGCCAAATTTTCACATTGATACCGAAAATCGAATCCGCATTCGAAGTGGAAGTCATATTCGTCAATTTTCGAGTTGTTGAAGATTCCGAGTTGACCAAGCTGAGGATTGATTGAATACACTCTGGAAATATTGATGTAGAATTCAACCCTTTTATAAGAAGTGATGGGAAGCTTTTTTTTTTTTGCTTTACTTTTGTGAGTTTGCTTTTTAGAGAACTGCGAATGGGTTAGTTATGTAATTGTAACGGTTATTACAGAGTTTTGTAGAGAGTCCTTTGTCTTTTTAGTGTTGTGTTTTGCTAACATATCCTGATTCTTTTCTATTTAATAATACAAACACACTGTTTTTTAATATGTATACGTAAAATCCTACTTTATACTCGTACAATTGTTATTGATTTAATAGCTTTTAAAAAAAAAGGCCCAGACAATTATTAGCTTATTCTTGTTCTTGTTAACAGCTCATCGGCAATCATTTTAACAATCATAATTAAATTGAAATTATTTCATTTCAACCATGAAACGCGTCAATTATTTGTACGTTCTTCTCTCTAAACGTTCATTGGTCTGTACGATTGTCCGACGATGTCTGTCTGCGATGTCTGTCCAACGGAATATCTGAGTGCTGAAATATTTAAGCAAATTTAAAAGTCTTCCATTCATTCAATCATCATGAATCGGAAATAAATTACTTCATTCTTCATTCTTCAATTTTTTGAAATTATATTGATCAATATCGAAATAGAGTGTATTGACTAAAAGAGAAATATTTAAAGTTTCCATAAATTTAATATATAAATTAATTCAATTAAAATTAAAAAAAAAAAAAAATTAAAACAATCAAATAACTACAAAAACTCTTCCACTTCAAAAATAAGTGTTGAAATTTGTTTGGTTAAAAATTGAATTCGTGTTGCTTTTTTATTCGATTCCAAAATGAAAACAAAACAAAATCAGTGAAGACAAGAATTTAAATTCAATTCAACATCAATGTTTTTAGGAGAAACAATTTATTGTAATTTTATGACAAAATCGAAGGGAATCGAGAAAGAAAAGAGAAGAAGTGGTCAAGAGAAAAGGCCGAAGTTTCGGAGCCGTGGCGAATCTGATCAACTGCATGTCGTCGTCGTCATCGTCAGGATGACGAAAAAAAACCGCTGCGGAAAAAAAACCTTCAATTCCACATCTTTTATTTATGTACATACAATATATTTACATATTTATTTACACACATATGTACACATACATATGTACATATTTCAGCATCGTTTTCCAATTTAACAATCTGATGAAATTATTTAACACTTTCTTCGATTAATTATAACTTTTTAGTACAAAAATCAATACCAAAAATATACCGTTATTTACCGGTAAAAAATTTGCCTATCGACAAACGTGTTCATTTTATATAAAGAACCATTTTTATTTATTTATTTAAAAGAGAGAGACGGAGATAGAATGAGTGAAACAGAGAAAGAGAGAGAGAGAGAGAGAGAGAGAGTATGCGGTAGACGTAGTTTTGTTGTTGTTTGCAAAATTTTCTAATCAGTCTGGCAGACAGCCCGCTTAATCTGCCGACTAACTGTCGTGATAACTCATGAACTCCGCTGATTGCGGGAGGTTTTTTTTTTGTTTGTATCCATGCGACGTTTGCGGCACAATTTTTTGGTGTCATTGTTTTGGATTATACTATTTTTAAAATGTATTATTGCGTAAAAATCTCTGATAAGATAAGAAAATTTAACGACCTTTTTCACAAATTTAACCAAATTTGAAAAAGTTATTGAAGATTTAACAATTTATGAAATTTTCATATCATTTCAATAAAATCAATTCATTAAAATTCATAAGTATACAAATTCGTATATACTGTGCACGATATACATACATGTCGATAGAATGTTTTATGCTATTAACCGATAAGAAATCGACAACTCTATCAACTTTAACCTTGGCCGATTTCACTTGACCCATGTTACACTTGTCACCACGATGCGTGCATCACTCACGCTGATTGGTTGGCCCATGTCACATTCTACGAATCAACCAATCAGCGTGACTGATGACAACACTCCTGATCGTGACAAGTGTGACATGAGCCGTTGTCATTCATTAGAATTACGATTGTCATTCAATCGTTTGGTTTTCCCAAATGTTTTCCAATCTGAGTGGATAAAAACGTTCACGCTTCGCTTTGCTTTGCTTTGCTTTGACAGCATGAATGACCACATTTTTGAGTGGTTGAGAGGGTTTCTGAGTTGGTCCACGTGTGGAAGTTTATATGTGGCATGACTTTTATTTAATTAATCACATCTTTCATCCTTATCAATTGTGGAGGCAATTATTAATTGATTTAAATAGTTACTCGATTTAACTGGACGATCAAGTTACACGACTTTAAGTATATTTTCTTCTATTTTTTAAATCCTTGAATTTCTAGTATATACCATAACTAAAACAGAGAACATAGATTTGAGTACCTCAATATACATATGAAAAAAGTTTATTTGTATGCTTTATTTGAATTAATCGTTTGATGCTTAAAATCTATAATAAAACGTCAGAAGATCTTAAGAAGAAACTCTCCCTCTCTCTCTCGCTCGGTCTTTCTCATGCCACTTCTCCCTCTTTTTTCTCCATCCTTCTTTCTCTTTCCTGTTCTTTTTCTCTTCTTCTATAACGTAATGTGTTATGGTTATCATTTAAGAAATCAGCTCGTCTGCTTCGTGGTTCGAACTTCGTTTTATGCCGATCTCGGAGTTTCTTCGATTGATCGATCACTTTTCCAGGTTGCAATCTTTATTGTGGATCGGGTCCCTTAATTTGGCCAAACGAAGTTGTTCCAAAGCGATCTCATGAGCACGAAAGTGTTCTTGCTTTGCTTGCTCCAGAGCGGCCAAAGCGTTGAGCTGTTCTTCAGTGGCAGCACCAACAAAGGGAGCAGCTTGAATGGGGACAGCTTCCAGGACATCAGAGTCCTTCAATAGGACCGAACGGCTGCCTCCAGGGTGAAGCGGTCCCTGTAAAGATTGCTGTTGTTGCAAAATGGCAGCCGATCGAACAGCACCCTCGTGTGCACCGATGTCCAAATTGGAGACAATCGCTCCGACACCCGGTTTTCCGATCACTCCTGAATCCGAAGCAGAACGCGCTCCGATATCTGCAGTGATCGGTCCAGCAACAGATCTGCTACTGGCTCGGGGATCCCCAACGACACCAACTCCGGCACCTGCTTCGGAACCCCTCTGAACAGCGCTCACTCCGCCAACGACCGCCGTCGTAGGCAAATAGTACCGAGTCGTGGCAACAGGCCCGAATTTCGGTGCTTCGGCGAGTGCGTAAGTGGCTCCAGTCGCTGGGACAACGTAACGTATCAGGAATGGATTCGATTCGTAGCGCTGAGTAGGGTGAACAGCTTGAACCAATGGTTGGAAAGCGGCTGGCTGGTGCAGAACCGAACCGGACTGAATCTGTTGTGCAATCTTTGACTCCTTTGTCAGACTCGAGATTTCTCTCTGCTTCTCTTTCTCTTCGACTTCCTTCTCTTCACGCTGACGTTCGACTTCAGCGAGTCGTTCGTTTGTTAGGCGTTGTTCTTCTTCTTGTTCGAGACGAAGCGATTCTGCTTCCCTGAGACGTTCTTCTGCCCGAAGACGTTCCGCTTCTTGCAAGCGTTGCAACTCAAGCAGCTTCTCCTGTTCCCGCAAACGTTCGGCTTCGCGAATACGTTCGGCTTCCAAGAAACGCAACTCATTTTGAGCTTGCTGAATCTGTTCGGCAGCTGTATTGCTGACGATATCCGATCCGAAGCCACCGATCAACTTGTCGCCAGATATGATTCCCGGAGCAACAACGTCCGAACTCTTGGCGGCTTCGAGGAGTTTCAGACGATCCTTAAGAGCGTGGCTTCCTTCAAGAGTTTGAGTGGCTTGTGCAGATGTCAGATGCTCTTTGGAGGGACTGCTGATTGACTTAAGACCTCCTGGATACTGAAGATGTCCTTCTGATGTCTGTAAAGATTGCTGAAGAAGTCCTACAGCAACGTGTGACTTTGCCAGAGCTTCGCTCGTTGCGTTGAATACTTTGAAATGTTCTTCGCGAGCTCGTTTCACTTCATCTGTGTCTTGGACTGGAATGAGTAGTTGTTGTTGTGGCTGAATGTGTTGTTGTTGTGGCAGAAAGTGCGCTTGTTGCAGCTGTTGTCTTGGCTGCGACTCCGCCTCTGGACTCTTTTGAGTATAATATTTCTCCAGCTGAGCTTTCAACTTCAAATGTTCTTCGCGAGCGCGCTTCACTTCAGCGGTTTCTTCCACTGGCTGCGGCAGCGTTTGAGGCGCAAAGGATGTGAGAAAGCCAACCACATCTTGTGGGCCTTTCAGAGTCATCTGCTCACTGATTCCGTGTTGCTGTTTCTGGATCTGCGCCAGCTGATTTTGACTGCTTTGAGCTGGTTCAGAAATCACACTCTTCACCTGATGCGACGAAGCAGAATCGGATGCTACTTCGTGCTTCCTGCCCTGCGCCGCCTTCACAGCAGCTCGTTGACCGGCCTTCTCGACTTTCGCAGCTTCCTCAGCATGCTGTTTGACTTCGTCATACAATCGAAGGTGTTCCGCTCGCGCTTGCATCACTTCGGGCGTCTCCACGACTACTCCGGTGGGGGACAATCGGACTTCGGCTGCTTTCAAAGCCGCTCCATAGCCTGCTGGATGCGGAGCCGTTACGATGACAGCCGCCGGCTGTTGACCGGCGACTCTTAACAGCTGCTCGTGTTGGAGCACTTGAGGAATCGATGCCTTCGTTTTCCACACATCGCTATCACCGGTTTGGCCGCTGCTCACTGCCACTGGAGCTGCTTGAAACGCTACGCTGGAGCGTGCCTGATCCCAAATACGTTGATGTTCTTCCCAGGGTCGTCGTAAATACGAAGTCGTCGCGTCGCTTCCTGTTGCAACAACAGCTATCGGCGTGGGGGTGCTGAGGATTTGCTCCAACGGCTGCAGCTGCAAGAGGATGTCTGCCGATGGTGGGATGCCTTCGATACGCAGCCTTTCGATTTCCGCCTTGAGTGCTTGATAACGCTGCTCGCACCAGGCGCGGAAATGTTCGTCACGAGCTCGTAGAGCAGCACCGGGATCGAGGACAGTATATTGTTGTTGGTACGGTTGTTGTTGTTGATCTCTTATGTACCCGGCTGCCCCTTCGTTAAGGCTGCCCAAGTCACCGCCGCTGCTGCTGTAGCTGAGCTGCTTCTGTACACCGTACAACGGATGCGGGTAACTGTAGCCGATTAAACGTTGAGCTCCACTACCGTCGATGTACCGGATGTAACTCTGCACCCAGGGACTTTGCTCCGTTGCCGCTGGACTGAAAACCGGCACGCCGCCACTGCGATGAACGAAGCCGCTGTCATCGACGCCGATGTGGACGCCGCCGCTTTGTCCGGCACCACCAACACTGGTGCTACTAACAACTTCGCCCCCGCCCCTGCCACCAGACGATCCTATAGCATGCGAGTGAACACTGCCGATCGCTAGTAAAACGATTAAAAATAAATGCATCTCTTTTTTTCAGCTGGATCCACTTTGAGTCCGAGTGGATTCGAGTTTTTATGTGTGGATATGGTTTGAGTCTTCGCTACAACTGCAAATCTTCCGAGTTCCGAGCGCTGTTGTGGTTGATGCCTTGTAGGAAGTTTCCTGGAAACTGATGTCGCTCTCCAGATGAAGCACCGTTATTTATACCAAGCCGCAGAAATCCGACAACGATTCTGCCACACAGAAGCTTCTACAAAAGATCTAAAAAACAAAAAGCACAAAAAACGAATAAACCAGTCCATCCAAGCATGCAACCTCCCTCGTCCTTGAGCGGTCACCAGGATATCGTGGTCACATTAATAAATATTATGTTACCGAAGATCACAGGGTCCCTGTTTTTGTAGTTGTTTACGAGTGCGAACGTCGCATCATAAGTTATGTTTACGTTGTGTTTTGCTCATCGCTGGAATGTTGTTGTTCTTGTCGTCCTTCTTGTTTGACAACGTTTAGTTGTTGTTCTTGTCGTCCTTCTTGTTTTACGTTTAGTTGTTGTTGTTTTTGTTGGTGCGTGTTTTCAGTTTCCGCCAAAAGACAGCTGCTTTTAATTGTATACTCTTTAGTTTTAATACAGCCATCAGCGTTGTTGTTGTTACTGTTTTCATCTCCATTACAGCTTTAAACCCTTTTAAAATTAACCTTTTTTAATGATACTTTTAGTGTGTGTCTGTGTGTTTGTTGTTGTTGTTACCCCTTCCCCCCCACTTAAAGGCTATTTTTATCGATCTGTTCTTCTTCTTATCAGCATATTTCAAGGTTAATTTTTTTCAATGTGATTATTTTTGCGAACTCAAATCGAATTCCGAAATTTAACCGTTCCATGAACCGTTGACTTTATTTTTAGAAAGAACAGTGATGTGCTTGTGTCTTTTGTTTATGTTTTTCAGGTTAATGAAGAAGGAGAGAGTGAAAGAGAGGCGAGAGAGAGGGTTTTTTTTTTGATATGATTTTAACCAGGAGCGTTTTAAATTTTAATGCAATATTTTGGATAGAGACTAACTTCATGTAAAAATAAAAAATAGGGCCTTAAAAAGCCTTTAAAAGCCGTCACTTCATGAGTACCAGCCTCAGCCTGATCCTAAAATAAATGTTCAGTTCACACAACCGGCTCTTTTCTTATTTTTTATTTTATTAGCCGTTGCAACGTTCACATGTACAATCATATAACGTTTAATGGTCAAGTGATAAATTGCTTTAAATCGGTTTGATTAATTATAGCCGTAAGCTCTTTTATACGTATGTATGTCCGTATGTTAAAACAATATACATAACAACAACAACTCTAAATCGAAAGATAACAAAGTTATTTCCTCAAAAAATTTTTCATTTCAATCCTTCATAAGATTTACAGTAACGAGTAACAATTACTACAGTATCTGTGATCTCTTACGTTGTCTGGGACTTCTAACGTTCCGAAGTTTGTTATTTATTGACACATTTGCTTAATTACTTTAATCAATTACTTTATAATTAATAAAGAAACTTATCAAAACTAAGGAACATTCGAAAAAACCTCGCGAAGATGAAACCAGATCCAGAATCCAGGTTTGGCTAAAAAAGGTTACTTTGTCTTTCGTTTCTTAAGAAATACCACGTCTACGACAACAATTTTGCGCATGCGTGATCTGCGTCACGTGATCGTTACCACAGTTGTAGCAACAACAACAACAAGAGCAATACTACTATAACAATTTATTAACTTTAAAAGCTTTGAACTTTGAAAAAAAGAGCTAGAAAACTAAAGCAAAAATCAGTTCATCACGTTTCGAGCCAGAATTGGAAAAGCTTTTACAGCGTAAGAAGCTTTCAAATGTGAAGAATAGAGACAAAAGACATCTCCTTCTTCGTCCAACAGACCTTAGAAACCGATTCGTGATTTGAATGAAATTGAAAATTAGTATTCACTGAAGAAAAATAGAAATTAAATTGAAAATAAAAACAAATATCATAAATAACATGCATACATACATATCTACATATATATACATACATATCTATATATTCTTTTGTATTTGATTGCCTATACGAAGTTTTGGCGAAACGCAACGCATTCGTTTGAAGCTTCGTTTGAATGACTTTCAAGTTTCTATTCAGCTCAAAAGTGCAAAGTCTACCAGAAGCAACAACAAAACAACCAGCACACAAAAACGTGGTTAAGTAATTTTGTGTGGCTTTTTTCACTGCTCACTGATTTGGAATTCTTTCGATGATGACCTTGGAAACGACTGCAACTCGTTTTGATTGCTTTTCTTTACTCCACAATATGTCTACACATATTTAAATCTTCTCTTAGCTATTTATTTACTTTTAAAGCTTCGCTTGGAATTCGTTCGTCGCCGTATTTTTGGCCAGACTCTTGGTCAAAGTTTCTCATTTTGTGTGTCACTTTCATTTACGTCACTTCAGCGAATACGAACGAGTTTTTTGTCGTTTCTTAAGATTCCCCTTTATCTTTGATTCCGGTTTTTATTGTACTTGTCACTCATTAATTTAGTGTATTTGCGATCGGATGGATTTCCCCAAAAACAGTTACTCTTTGGCTGTATTTTCTGGTTTCTTCTTCAGTTTCCTCTGCATTCGTCAAATGTTTTTAACTTGAAGAAACTTGAAGAGAATTTAAATTAATTCCAAGAAATCGGAAGTCAATTAACAGCTTTATTCACAGAGTCACGATGAAGACGATGTCGGGTGATTCTCTTTGTGCTTTTTGTCGGCATTGACATCTTATAATGAATGTCTTTGTTTTTGTAATTGACGAAGAGCACAAAAAGAGTCACGCTGTCCAGTTTTTAAGTACATTTTCGAGGATTTGAGGCCCGATTTCAGGAATAACTCGATCAATATTGTGCTTAAGTGGCTCAATCGCTTCAGGATTATCTGTCTAAAATTGATCTTTAACAGCACCCAAAAAAAGTCCAGCTTCTTATAGACCCAGACCCTTATTACACGAGTTCTGAATTGAGTACTCAAAAGATCGATTGTTCAAGTGTTAATCGATTCATTTCGTGAAGCGAGGTTTGATAGTGAATAACTGTCAAATACTTTGAACGAATCAGTGTTGCCAAAGTCCAAATAAACTGAAATTCAAAAAGAAACTAGCCGATGGCCCACCACATGCATGTGTTCGGTACGTTTGAAATTTTAATGGAGGTCATCGACTTAAATAATCATCTGATAAACAAAATTATTGTTGTTGGTAAAAGAAGACAAATATTACTATTGAATAATTACTCTTCTTCAAAATATAGTAGGAAATACTTACAGATCAACAAGATTAAAATTACGAGTAACAAAAACTTTTGACGATTCATTCATTCTGAATGAATTCATTCAAATGTGTGACGTATTTAATTTGTTAAGCATCTTGTTATTAAGTTGGTAAGGATCATTACTAAGCATCTCCTTCAGAGTGAAAAGCTGCAAAAAGAATGCTTAAAAAGCGGCAAAAAGCTGACGGTTGTGGTTGTTGCTTGAAAGCTTAATTATTTGACCTCAAAATAACAGTCATATTTATTAACAAGATAAGTAAACAAATAATTGTTTTGCGAAATTTGATTAATTTAATTATTTACTGATGAAGTCTTTACTTTCTTTTTCTAATCTAATCTATCTACAAGTAAAGTCAAACTATATTTCTTTTAAGAAACTTCTGCTTGGAAATTGAACGAAAAATTCTCCACGAAACTAAAGTTTCTGGACCGAGTGTCCTCTATTCCACGCCCCGATCACCGACGCTAGCGACAGAGTCTTCAAGGAGGATCCTTTCTGGGGATTTTATTGGCCGGGGGGTCAGGCTTTAAGCAGGTTTTTCCAAACCTTCCTAAATGTTATCTATTCCACGATTTTTTGTGTTTCCGTCATCAATTCTAGATACATTCTGGATAATGTTGGGTTGGTGCAAAATAAAAGCGTGCTCGATGTCGGCAGTGGCTGTGGAGCCACCTCGTTGGCCGCAGTGAAAAGTGGGGCAAAATACGCATTGGCCAATGATATCGATGAAGGTAAAAATCAAAACAATCCAACAACGGATCAAATGTATACAAATACAATAAATAGTACAAAAGTATTTCAATCAAAAGCTACTTTCTAAAAACGATTAAAAAATTACGGTTAAAAAATAACAAAAAATAAAAAGAACTGCTTTTAAAAAAAAAGTTAACTTGGAGATGCCGGGGATCGAACCCGGGGCCTTTCACATGCAAAGCGAACGCTCTACCACTGAGCTACATCCCCCCATGATTAATCTTGTCGAGAGCTCTTGTACTCACACCTGTTGAGCTACACAGAAACACTGACGTTCTTTTTTTGCAGTTGCTGGTGTTGCTGTTCATTTAAATGCTGATCTTAATTGTGTAGCTCGAAGAAGCGTTAAAATTTGCGCCGAGAATTTAATTGAATCCGTTGCTGCCGTCGCTGAGGATGTGATTTTGCAGACATTTTAATACCCTGGCTGCAGCGTCTGCGTCGCGACGGCAAAACGATTCTCGTTGGCGATCCGGGAAGAAATCCGTTAACTACGCCGCCACGTTTGGCACTCATGGAAAAAATCGCCACCTACGCGTTGACCGAGAACAGTTGCATTGAAAATAACGGTTTCAAGTTCGTCAATGTTTGGATGTTTAAGTGAAGTTTTTGTAAAAAATTCAAGTTTTTAAACTAAAGTTAATGCAGATTATGAAGTTTTTAATAAAAAAACATTTAAGCAAAAATTTAGCTTGAAGAAAATTTGAATTTAACAAAATTTAAGAACAAAATCTAATGAAAATTCTGAAATTCGAAAAAATTCATAAATTCCATGAAAATTCATAACTTTAATAAAAATTCATAAATTTAATAATAACTCATAGATTTAGTAACAAACCTAAATGCAATGCAGTAAAAAAAAACAAGCGGTAATTTTTTTTTAAAATTTTTACAAACATTTATTATTGTTTGGTTGGATGTTTTTTATTATTATCATAACTTAACTCATTTATATAATAATAATAATATTTATGTTCAATTACATTCTTATTTATACATACAGTATCTATGTATATATAATATAATTAATCATATTTATATATCTTTCGAGCTCTTCATCCCCGTTTTCGATAATACTTAATTAACCGTTATTTATTACATAATATGGAAACATTGAATAAAATACATAGTTAATTAAATTTTAATAATTAATAATAATTTGATTTATCATTTGTTTTCTTCTCCGACTTAATTCATAATTTTCATAAATTTAATAAGCAGCTGTTTAAAACTAAGTTAAATTTTTTTATTTTTAAATAGCTTTTTTTTTAATTTTTCTTTACTTTACTTTTTATTTTGTTCAACTTTTAGTTTGCTTTTATAATTTTTTATTCTAATTTCAATTGAATTTAAGCAATTAATGAATGAATTATTGTTACCGGTCCTTTTTATTAATTTTCATTAATAACATTTTCATTAAATTCATTAATAATATAATAATATACAAAAAATTTAAAAAAAAACTAATTACTTTTTTTAATTTAATTTAATTTACTCTTTTTATATACAACTTGTTTATTTTCATATTTAAAATTTTATGCATTTTTACAAAAAGAAGCTACATTTAAGAATTTTAATGTTTTAATTAATCCCTTTTATAAATGAAAACTAATTTTAAAATATTAAAAATTAAATGTTTAGTTAGAATAATAACTAATAATAACGATTAATAGTAATAATATAAACATTGAATGGAATTTAGGTCAATATATAAACATATTTTTCTTTCTTAGTTTTCTTGTTCCGAAAATTTCGTTAATAACGAGCGAAAATTGTGAAAAATCTGTAAAATAGAAAAAACATAATAAATTAAAACAAATGAAAGCAAAGCAAAGAGAAGAAGAAAAGCAACAACAATGACAATATAAGTATGTATATAAACAAACCCAAAAGCAGAAAAATTAGTGGATGAGAGAGCGAGAGAGACCGACCACAAGCAGTAAAGAGACTGAAGGGATCAGTGACGAATTTCAGCGAAAAAAAATTGAAAAAAACTAATACCAATAATAATAATAAATACCAATAATAATAATAAATATCAATAATAATAATAAATACCAATAATAATAATAAATTTTACTTTGTTTTTAGTAAAACCTAAATAAAAATAAATAAAAAATGTAAGAACTCTTAAGAAAGAAACAAAACTATTAGAAGATTATTAAAATAATAAGTAATTAAATGTTCAATTTAATAGAAAGAATGATTAAATAATATTAACAACAAAAAAAAAAAAATAGCTACTAAAAATCATAAACTAAAAATAAACAATATTAAACAAAATTTTAAACCAATAGCACCAAAAATACACAATATAATAAATATTAAAATTTTTAAAATATAAAAATGATTACAGTTCTTTTTCATTTATTATATTTATTATTAGATTAAAATAAATTCTTCGTTTCTTTGTTTTTATAATTAAGGACACTTTGAAAAACTGCAACATTTCATTAAAAGAAAATAAATATACATAAAATTCAAACAAGAAAAACAGTTTTAACAATAGAAAAAGAAAAATTCAAATAAAATTATCTGGAGTTCTAATCTGGAGCATTTTTGGTTTGTTGATTTTCCATATTAAAATATCAATACCAGTTCTTAAGTTGAATTCAATTAAGAACTCAAAAAGATGGAATGGATTAGGAATGAAATCGGAATACTTTCAGAATAAAGAACTGATTTAAAATAAATGAATTGAATTAATAATTCTCAGGAATTGCAATTGCATTTATAAATAGAAAAGCATTCTGAATTAGTACAGTTTTAAGAACTGAAGAATATAGAATTCAGCAGATTTGAAAAGGCTCCGAAGATGTTTCATTTGCGTTATTTTTTGCTTTGAATCGTTACTTGAAGCGGAAAAATGGATTTCTTATAAAAAACAATCGGTTACTCAAATTTTCAAGCTGATTTTTAAGTTGAATCTTTCACTTGTTTATTTTGTTTTATCGTTTGAAAAATATTTCTTGTTCATCATGATTCATTTTATAGATTCCACCATCATTATAATTTAAACTGATTATGATAATGTTGATAATAATAAGTAAGTACTGATTGTTCTCTGACTGATTTATCCCGATTTTCGTTGATTTATTTATCATGAGATCAGTTATCATTGATCCTGGAGTCATGCATCATAATTGATTCAATCATCAAGCTTTTTGATACGTTCATCATCATTCGGTCATTCGAATCATTCGTAATGATGTTTATTAATAATAATCATTAATTTCATCATCAGAACCGTTCATCAGTACATTCATTGATTAATCATTCACTATTTTTGTCGTCTTCATCATTACAATATTCATTTATGAATTCGTTATGATGTTCAATGATTTGTTCCTCATGACATTCTTTAATTTTTGTATGATTTCAACTGATTTCTAAATCAACTAATTTTTCATTGATTTCTTTATTATGATGTTCGGTGATGTTGTGAATATTATGATGGTCATAATGATTAAAATGAATCAGTGATCATCATTGATAACTTCATTGAATCATTTCTTAAGAAATTTAATTAATGAATAATTTTATTTGAATCACAAGTTTTAACTGCTTTTAAGAAAACAAAATTTTGAATTAATTTTTACAGAAAAAAAAAAGAATCATTTTTCCAAAAGAACTAAGCAATAATTTTTTGTATTGTTTTAATTTTTGTGTTAAACTTTCAACTTCGTAGCCAATACTTTAAAAATTTAATAAATGTTAACGAAACAACCAATTAGTTAAATAATTTTAAATTTTGCTTTCATACAAATTAGTTTAGTTATAATTAGAAAAGAAAACAATAATAAAAAACCAAAAACTAGATGTACAATATAACAACAAAGTTGCGAATTTAATCATTAATAGTTAACTAAATAGTAGTTAATAGTATGTTAATATAGTTAGTAGATTTAGTTAGTAGTTTAATACAGGTTAGTCGAATCAACGCCAGAGATTATGGTACAAAAACAACAGCATATAAAATGTACAAACAGAAGTTTATGCAATAAAAACCAATATTTTTTATGCAATAAGAATATAAACAAATGATTAGAAACTGATCTGGTTTCGTAGAGCAGAAATTACAAGAAGCGATAGTAAATTGTGCTTAATTTACACTAAACTATTAAATTACAAAAAAATATATATATATAATCGTATTTATATTAGAACTAAAAACTATGTGCAGATGTTTAAGTTTGAAAGGTTTTCAAAATTAAATGCGCTCTCACAAGCGGTGCGTGGACCCGCGCGGCTGCTTTTCGGCCTCATCAGCAGAAGCGTTCCCAGTTTTCTAGACTTTCCCCCTCTCTTACACTCTTTCTTTTTCTTTACTTCTATCTCTCTCCCTCTCTTCCTCTTCTTCTTATCGCCTTCTGCGTCGCGGTTTCTTCATAAATAAATTTCACATAATTGGATCGGGGCCTTGACCCTCCAAGTCAGAGACCTGACTTTGATAATGCAGCGCATCCTGATAGGCTTTTTTCACCGCCTTCCGATCTGTGGGCTTGCGCGACTCCACGAGCTTGCTCTGGTCCAGCTCTTTGTCGATCCCTAGTATTTCCAGCTTGTTCTCCGGCAGCCACTGCCAGGTGCGCTTCGCGTCGAAGAAGAGCACCAGAAACACATCATCCTGGTAGTTTTTACGCAGCGCCAGCACATCCGGAGGCGGCGCGGGCAACGGTACGCCGTTATAGACGAATCCTTTCGGCGTTTTGGGATCGAGTATCAGCGCTGGGTACCAAGGGTAGCCCCGGCACTTGGCCCAAACCAGCTGCAGTGGCTCTAACGGTGGCTTCACCAGGGGCCGGGCGTCGGCATTGGAATTCGTTTTCGAACGATGCGAGCGGTGATTCGCGATATTAGCGATGGAAGAGGAGGCGATGCTATTCTTTGTTTTTAAATTATTTACAGTGGCACCGCCTGAGAAGAGGTGCTTCGCCGCCAACCGCGTAGAAGTTTTGGTCGAATTTTTTGGTGTCGTTGCTCGAATTGGAGTGGCTTTTAAATTCTTCGACTTCAGCGACTTTCTCTTCAACGTCTTCTCCGCTGATGGAGTAGGCGTTCGTGTGGTGCTCGCGGTGTTTGTGTTGACGTCTTCGTCCTCCTCCGCCGCCGACTCACAACCACTCATGGGCGTCGCTCCGTTGCGGTTGTCTGTGGCTCCAGTTACATCGCGCATTTCCACATCTTCCTCCACATCATTCGTAGCACTCTTCGCTGCTGTGGTGCTTGCCTCCTCCGCGTCTTCTTCCTCCTCCTCCTCCTCCTCGTCTTCATCATCGTCGTCATCTTCTTCTGCTTCGTCCTCATCATCTTCCTCATTTTCCTCGTCCTCATCGTCGTCATCGTTATTAACTGCTTCATCCACATCATTACTCGAGTCGTCGTACTCCGAGCCGGAGCCGCTGACGCTGAATCCAGAACAACTGCTACACGGACTTCCGGAGATAGCGCTGAGGTCATCATCATCGCTTTCACTCACATCTCGCGTGGTGTTGGCTCGATAAACGCGAAAACTATCCGGGATGTTGTTGTAGGTTTGGTTGAGGGAATCACCTGCCGAAGCCGATGTCGCCGCAGTCGCACCAGAGCTCGTTGGAGTTGTGGCGCCCGCACGCGGCGACTTTTTCGGAGACGTCGAAGCACTGCTGCGTATCTCGGAGATTCGTTTGTGCCGCGTCGTTCGTTTGGGAGACTTCGCCGCTGCCGCTGCCGAGGTAGATGGACCGACGTTGAGGGCGTTCAACCCGCTGCTGCTGCTGGCGACAAGAGGCGAGTGATGTCCAATCAACTTAGCACCGCTCAAAGCGCCGCCAGACGAGGAATTCGAGGAGGAGGTGGAGGTGAGCGACGCTACTGCTGCCGCTGCGGACGATGTGGATGAGGTTTCCTCTTTCACAGGCTGCTCAGAGGGTCGTTTTAAGGCCGCTTGCGCTTTGCGCGTAAATAAAACCGCCGTTCTGAGGAAAGGACGAATAATTATTGGCAATTCAGATTAAGTAAACACTTATAATTTTAAAAACAGAGAGAATTTTTAGAGAATTTCATCTGTTGCTAGTTCTGGATCGAAGAACTGACCTGCGATTCACACCCGCCGGGGAGGCGCTATTGTTAAGATTCTTGATCGGACTACACGGAGGCGTTTGTGTTGTGTTATTGTCCTCTTTCGATTCATCCTCATTGTCCACACCGCCGCACGTACTCATCGCATCGTCGTCATCTTCGCGCTGCGATTTCCTCTCCGCGTTGAAAGACCTTCGCTTTAGGCTCTTGTTTTGCCCGATCTCGGCGTTTTCTTCGCACTCTTCTTCATCATCGGATTGCGAAATGTTATTCGCCGAATTGTTACGCTTTAAGACAATTATTAAAAAGATTATTTTAACTTATTAAAACTGTTAATAGAAAGTGTTATTATAAAATAGAATACACACTAAACGTGTTCCTTGAAAAAGGTTCCTAATGTTGCCCCACTTACCACTGTTGCTTTTGTTTTCTGAAGAGCTTTTCTCATGCGCGTTATTTCCAAGCGTATCTGCTTGATTTTCTTTGTTCGATATGAAGGATTCTTCAGCACTTGCGACTTATCGGCTAAAATTAGTAATTTCTGGACGATATCCTCGCAGGGACGAGCCGCCAGCAGCTGCTTCAACTCATGTTCCACTTCCAGCTCCACGTGATCCTGCTGTGCGACCGCACTGTGTTCCACCAGGCCCTCCCGCTTTAGTTCCTCACGCAGCTGTTTGAAGAGCGGCACCGCTTGATCTCTCATTCGAATGCCGGCGCGATAGAACATCGTGTCCTTGTTGTTGTAAGCCAAGCAGTTCTGTATCATCAGATCGAAATCGGCCTCCAACTGCTCCAGCGTCGAGTACTCGGCTCGACGTAGTTTCTCGCGCATCGTGCTCAGATCCATCGGTTGCTTAACAATGTCCAGATAGTCGGGTACTTCTTCCGTATCCACCGGTTCGCGAAATATTTCCGCTGTATCCTTCGCTTCAAGAGAATCGAGTAGCTTGCCCATCGCCAACTCCAAAGGATTCAATTGCATCATCACAACTTGCTCGCAGATTTTCACGTACTGCGCTTTGAGTTTCTCTCGTTTGCGCACGAGTTCGCACAGCAGGCGAGCACGTTCCAGATCCTGCCGCAAACACTGCCAGTACTTGAGTTGTTGATAGAGCTCCGTTGTGTTTGCATTACCTGGGAAAAGAAAGGCAACATAATAATTGAGAAATAATGAAAACAAAGATCAAATAATTGATCGTCAAAGACATACTTTCAATGCCGTTACGCGGCGCCAAAGGCGCATGATGATTGCCTTGACTCTGGAGGCGTCGCAGCAGAGGCACTCCGTTGCGGTATTGCCGCTTCAGTGTCCAATAAGCGATGAGTCGCTCCAAGAACTGCGACTTCTTCTGCATGGTGACGAGGCCGGAGATTTCTTGGATGCGATGAGGCGGTATCGTTGGTATCAGCACCACCGGCGCTGTTGAGCGTTTCTTGGCCAACGCTTTACGCGCCTCACGCATTTTCTGACGCGTGTCCTCCACAACTTTCTCGTTGGCTTTTAGCTTAGCATCTGCCGGCGTGTGGGCGTGACAGTAGGCGTACTTCTGCACATGAACGGAAGAGTCGTTGTGGCCCTCGTTGATGGTGTCCATGGTCATGTACAGGCCAGCCTGTTGGGCGCATGTTACGTGGAAAGCAGCGTAGCAACTGTTCCGATGACACTGAATGCAGGCGCCGACACCCTTCTCGCGGCAGACGTAGCAGGTGAGACGCCAACGCGCCTGGGGAATGGTCTCTATTGAATCTGGAGGGCAGGAAAGAACAATGAAATCAAATTGTGAAGCATTTAATTTGATATTTTTTAAGGTTCTCCCAATTGAAGACAACTGCGGGAAGGGAGCGGTTCTTCCTCACCTATGGGTTCCAGGAAGACGGTGTTCGCAAATCGTACTTCAGGTATCCAGAGTGCACAGACCACGTGCGCCCACTGGCCGCGATCCGTCTGCTTGAAGGCGCCCCCGGAGTTCGGACACAGCACACAGTGCACCGGCGTGCTTGGCGACTGCAAACAGCGGCGACACAGCCACTGACCCTCCGGTATGTAGGGCACTCCGTAGCAATCCTGGTGCACCGCCAGGTTGCACATGTCGCAGAAGAGGATGACGTTCGTATTCTGGCACTCGCCGTCCATGCAGATGCAACACACAGCGTCGTCGTCCACCTCGACACCCGTGGAGGTACCATTCGCCGCCGCCTGATCGAAAAATACTCATTATAAAAGCCACCTGCAACACTCAAGCTTCACCTGCTACTCACCTGGAAATATGACTCTTTCTCCAGCCGATCGATGAGCAACTCTAACGTATCAATACTGACCGGATTGAGGCCTGCTTCTTCACGTCTTTCATTCATTATCGAGAGCCAGATAGTGTCCTCTTCATCCACATCGTACTCCACTTCTCCGTCCAGCTCTTCCGCCGACTTTTCAATAAACCGGTAGTATGCCAGCGGCCTGGGAGGCGCGTCGCTTATATTGTAATCGTCAATTTTCCTAAATTTCGGCTCTGGCACTTTAACATTCGCCGTGAACGCGTTATCTGGCAGCTCCTCCGTCTTCAGAATGAGACCCTTCTCCATCAGATCGGCGAATTCTTCATCTGTTACGATGGGCAGCGGTTTGTCCGCCGCGGTACGCACACTCTTGCCATCGATGTTAAATGTCACCATTTGATTGTCCAGATTGTAGGTGACCAGTGTCTCCGGATTAACTTGGCTCGATCTTGATGGCGCCTGCGAATGTTGCGAATCCTTAAGTGACTTCGGTGTTGAGTGGGCGCGGGAGCGTGCTTTCTTCCGGTTGGGCGTCAATACTGGTGTCGTGGGCTGCGGATTGTCGTGATCGTAGTTGAGCAGGTGATATTGTAGACCCACTATCGTCTTGTAGCTGCGATCACACTTGGAAACGGGGCAGGCATACGGCGGATTCGACTGCTTGAGTTTCACATTCTTGCAGTATTCCACGGCATCGAAGTCGAGTCCCATTTTCGTGTGTGTGTGTGGATTTTGTTTTTGCTCGCCTCCTCTGCGTCTCTAAATTTGCATTTTAGTTTGTGTTCTGCTGTGGTGCGTATTTCGGTCGCGAATTCTACAAAATATTATAAAAATTCGGCGTTTTTTTAATTTAATCCACGAAGTTTAGTGAATAAATGGCGCTAAAGTGACAGCTGTTGCGTTTTTTTTCTTACTATTTCTCTGATTCGACGTTTTGCGTGCTAATGAAATGTCAGCGACGTCAGTGACGGGTGCGTCTACATTGGAATTTTTAATTCAGGTTAAAAACGGAGCACTGCTTTAACGACATGCTGTATAAATCATTAGTACAACATGCTATTATTCTAAAATCTATTATAGTATATATGAGTGGCGTTTTCATCGCGATTTTCTATAAAAATATTTCTATTTAAAGAAAAGGTATTTCAAAATCCTTTATAATGGTATACGTTGTGCGGGATAATCTTTAATAGTTTAGGAGATATGATGATAAGAAGTTCAATATTCCATGGGCCATAACTCAAAAAGTATACGAGAGCAAAAAAATAATACAAGTTTTTTTAGACAAGAACTAAAACCCAATAAGAACAACGTTGGAGTGGATCAACGGAAAAGTTAGTTGACATTTTATTGAGATTAGAAAACGCCATGAAGATTGTGTAAAACACAATAAAATTACCGGTTTACTTAATTAAAAATATTTAAAAAACGGAAAATGGGAATATATGTAATAAAAAGAGTTTCTATATAAAATTTAATATGTAGATTTACATTTAAAAGAAATTATAATGAAAAAAATTCATTGTGCATTTGCGTCGATAAAACGGTTTCTGTATTCCATTATCAACGTTTTGAAATGAAGACTGACCTTTGTGCAAACGTACTCCACACAAAATAACAAGGAGCGTCAGTTAAGAAAATTTGAAATTTTCGATTGGTTTGTATTTCGGTGCGACGCACGGCTGTGTGAAGAAAAGTTTGCTTGGGAAGGGAAGTACATATATATATCGAAGCTAATAATTGGTGAAAAGTTCACAAAACCAATGAATTAATAGAATAATAAAAGAGATCAACGGAAATTTGTTGTGCAACGGACAGAATACCATAAATAAATCTCTTAAAATTATTCTTCCCTTGTATTGTGAAAAGGAGTTGTCAAAATGGAGGATTTGCTGGAAATTTATAAATACCTGGGACAACTGGACGTGAAGCTTGCAGATACATCAAAAGTGAATAGAAATTCGTAGACTTAAGACACATTTGCTAAGCTGCTGAATGTTTTGTGTTTTAGGAATATGTGACGAAGTTACGTGGGATCTTGCACAAGCCTGCTGTGCTGCCGGCGACAGCGGTGGCGGAGGCGCCGCTGTGGATATCATCATCCGCGTCTCTCGCGGCCGCTTCTCCACAGCAGATAAAGAAACGCGTCAAACGATTGTCGTCGCTAGACGAGGACGAGGGTGAGTTGAATAAAATTTAAGTAATTGTAAAAATTATATTAAAGCGATGTGTTGTGTATTCCGAAAACATTTGTAGAATTCCTAAACAAGTCCAAGTCGTTTATCCAAAACTCAAATATAACAGAGAAATTGGAAGAAATGGAGCAGAATATACAGAAGGTCGTTGAACCAGCCCAAGAAGAGTCGCATCAGCCTCCGGAGGCTCAGCCACAGCCTCCCGCTGCAATAGTGAATAATGAAGCCCCACCACCTGCACCCGTTGACACACACGAGTTTCTGCGACCTCAACGTGCTGCCAAGCTCAAGTCCGAGAAGAACCTGAAGGAGCCCGCTCTAAACAAGAAACTGCGACGACCCGATCAACCCGACAGCAGTTTGATGGAAGTTCGAGTTAAGAAGGAGAACGAGGAGCGTCAGTCGCAGATGCTCAACGCCTCCACGACGCGTTCTAAGAAGTCGAGTGCCAGCGTCAAGTCAACGGATTCCTCGTTGCTGATGCTCCCAGAGAAGACGCCTTCAATCGTGGAGCTGCTCTCTGAAGCGGAGAACGAGGACGGAGGCAAGTCGAATGACCCTCCGAGCGCAGTAACAAATGAAGAAAGTAAGAAAACAGACGAGGAAAAATGATATCATGTATTAATTGATTCTTTTACGAAAATCTCTTCAGAAAAATCGACTGCTTCAGAAGGCAAACCGAAAGATGAGCGTCAGTTGCGAGTGAAAATTAAACGCGAAAAGATTAGCCTGTCCGGGACAGAGGAGAAGAATCCCGGAGTCACTAAAGCGGTGGTCGTGGAAAATGATTTGAACGCTGTTATAACGGTTCCCAAGCCGAAGATGGTGTGTTAACTTTAAGCGTATTAAATACGAAATCTAATGAAGAAATCTTCTTTTTCATTAACAGATCATTACTAAAGCCGAACCCAGCGAAACTACAACACTCTCGACTAATTCTACTATCGCCAACACAACCAGCACGAAATCGACTGCTCCTCACACAAAGAAGTCGAAAAAGAAAAAGGATGTCGTCCACGTTCCAATCAAAGTCGAGCGGTTCAGCGATCTCGATCCGAAGCCGTCGCCGATTGCATCGCGCACTCGCAGTGGAAGCACCGGACACTTTCAGCGGCAAGGCTCCGTTTATGAGGATGCAATTGACCAACCTGCACAAGGTGATGCTTCTGCAGAGAGAAATCCTCCGTCTCTCATTCCTCAAGTGCCCCAGGAAGCTGTGGCTGCATCTGCGGCAGCGTCAGCCATCGCAAATCAGACGATCACTGTCAGCACTTCGATTATATCCGCTGGACAGCCAAATGCAACCATGATTATTGCGCCGAGCGATGCTACTTTCACAGCTAACCCAACGAAGACTAATAAAGACGCTGCAAACCCAGCGGCACAGACTACGTTCGTTGTAGAGAATCCAAATGCAACGGTAACAATTGTACCCAAAGACGCTGATGCCACTTTCAATGTCGCTCCAGAGAAGCGTTCACCGGACAAATCGAAAGACAATCAATCGATGAACACAGATGATGATTCTTACAGGAGTCCACAAGCGCTGCTGCCACCACCCTTGGCTCCAGCACCAAAGCCGGTTGCAATGAAGTCTTCAAGTTCGGCCAAAGCGTATAAAATGCCCACACGCACGAATGAGCTGTTTAATCCACTCGTGCAGAGTCCCGTCAAAAAGAAGGTGGAAGCCTTTGAAGCTGCCGCTGTGCAGCAATTGAAGCCGCTGCGACCGAAGCGCACCAAAGAGAATGCACTGCCCACTGTAAGTCACTCAAAGAATTCACTCAGGATCATCATCACTATTTAATTTTTGTCCATTCTTTTCTAGTCCACAAGCAGCAGTGCATCCAGTTCGAACATTACGCCAAATGTTGCTAAATTGCTAGTAGCACCAGCTTTGGGTCGCTTCTTAACACCCACACAATCGTCGAACGTAACGCCGAACGCAAGCGCAAGCAAGCCAAGCAAGAAACTAGTGAGCAGTGCTTCGAAAATTATGCCATTTCCCAAAACTCATACCAGTTCCTTGAAGGCCACCAACGGCGGCGGCAGCAGCAGCACCTCCTCTTCTTCGAAAGCCGCTCTTTCGCGAGAAAACAGTTGCGATGACTTCCGTCGTGGCTTGCATCAAATGGTGGAGGAGCGCAAGAGACAACGTGAGCTAAAGCATCAGCTGGCAGCTCAACAACGCGAAGCCAAGGAAAAGGAACGCGCCGAACGCGTGGCTAAATTGGCCAAGGAACGTGAAGAGAAGCGTCTAAAGAAACAAGCCGAGCCGGATCAGAAGAAGAAGGCTTTGGATGAAATCCAGCGTAAACTAAAACAATGCGAAGAACAGGAATTACTAAAGCAAGCCCAGGCGAAGTCGAAAGCAATCCAGGAGCAGGAACGCGAGTTGCTGCAACAAATGAAGCCGCCGAAACCGAAGCCGTTGCCTCCGGTGCCGAAGTTCCGGAAAAAATACACATTCGAAATGCTGCACGAGGACGACTCAACCGATGACGAGGATAAAGTCACGTATAAACGACCGCCGCCTCCAACATGGAGTCGAAGTAAGAATAATGATGATTTTAATTAAATTTTAGATTTTATTAAAATATAATCGCTCGCTTTCTTCGGTTCTTTACAACAGGTACCGTGCGTGGTCCGGCGATTCACATTCAACAATATTGGCCCACCGACATCATCGACAGCTTCTTCTCCGTGCAGGCGATGTCTCCCGATTTGAAGCTGATTTTCCCCAACATAGATGAGCGTCACCTGAAGCGTAATTCGAGCGCTTTATGGTCAACACCACCGCGATACTCGGAGTTGCCAAAATACTGAGCAGATAGCAACGAAACATTTCTTTTTTGTGCATTTTAACATAATTTTGTTGTAATTTCTTTTTTGTATCAATTCAAAACGTTGGTTTATATTTAAACTGAACAATTCATAATAATTATCTGAAAACTCGTACTTAGTTTTAAGTTTTTTTATACAGAAACAAAATAATCCTAATCAATATGTGGTTATTTTAAGTCTTTAATCGAAAAAGAGTAGAATCCTAAGAAATCTTTTGATTCCTTCAATTTTTGCCGATACAAATCATTTGTGCACTTTTTATATGCTCTTAATTTAGTTTAAAAGGCTCTCGTTCGCCACACTATATTAAAGCTTATTTTTATTTATCTTAAATAAAATTTTAAAATCGAATTATTAAAATATTGCTTGTAATAGTCCTGTATTTGAAATTATATTAGTTTATCGAATTGTAAACGTTTCTTCTACTAAATAAAGATTGTTTTTTTTTAGAAAAGATTTGCAGCAAATTTGATGTTCTATTCAATTCATAGTTTAAAGTTTGTAAATTGTTTTGGTTTGCATACGATTTATACTCTATTTTTAGTGAAAATATGATTGAGATTAGGTATTATCTTTGGTTGCTATGGTTGGCAAAACAAACAATATTTATTGACATAATTTTATCCAAGCCAACGAGCAACAACATAGTTTTCGTGTATTTTACGTATTATGTTTTTCTATGCGATTAAATTGCAAGTCGAGTCTGTAGACAAACTGCAAAGCAACGTTTTTGTAGACAAAAAAAGATACGGTAGTAGTAGTTGTTGTTGTTATTGTTGTTGTTGCTATTATTTGTTACATTTCTGTCATTAATAACAATTTTCTTAGGCTGTCTTTGGCAAGTTTTAAGTTTCTTAAATTGCATCAATTTTAAAAGTTTTTTAAACGGGGGAAGTAATTTATTTTTAGTTCTAGGGAAGTATTTTATTTTTAGGTCTCGCAATCAAATGAGAGAACGTTTCTTTTCTTCTTTGCTAAAATTTTATTGTCAACAGAAACTTGTTGCTTATCGTAAAGATAAATGACAATATTTTCTATAAATAATTCTACTTGTATTGATAAATAATTTTCATATAATTTAAAGCTTTTCTTTAACTACTGTTTTGCTCCTAAGCATTAAATATAAACGCAATGCATAAAGCCAAAAACACGAAAGATTTAAGCAACAAACTATCAAGGAACAAGGAACCATCTTAAGCAATGTTATTGAAAGTATTCAATTGTTTATCGAAATGAAATGTTGCTTGTTTTAGCTTTCATTAGCATCGATTTTCGATTTTCGAACAGTACAAATAACTATAGTAAATAACTATATCAATCTATTGATGTAGATACACAGGTTCATATACGATGTGTTTGCGAAAAGAGAAACATCATCATGTGATTTGATTTATTTTCATTCCTTTTGCTTTTATTTGTTTGTTTTTTTTTTTTTTTTTTTGCTTTCTTTTATTGCTTCTTCTTCTTTTTCTGTTTCTTCTTCATCAACTTGTTGCTGTTGGTCACTTACCATGACCAGTGAAATCATTGATTTGCTTTCTTTCCAATTAATATCGATTTTCATTGTTTCACTTTATTTATTAATGTTTTTCTTTTCTCAATGTTTGTTGTTCTTGTTAATATTATTGTTGTAATTATTTTTTTTCTGCTGTTACTGTTGTTGGCGGATATGATTTTCTTTTCTTTTCCAGGCGCTCTTAATTGTTGGTCAATCTCAATGCTTCGAGTGACGCGGTCAACTTTTGATTTGTTGGGTGTGCAACCAGAGCACGAACAATGAATGAATGAATGAATGAATGCACCTGATGTTGTTGTTGCTGTTCTTGATGTGCACCAATTAATGTTGCATTCATTGTTGTTGCGCCCCAAAAAAAACATAATCTATCGTATATATAGGTTTATATTTACGATGAATATAATATTTTACTTAAAGTTCTCATTGCTTTTCTGCCTTGTTTTAACCTGGTTTTAAAAAGTAGCCGATTTTAAGGGTGGGCCATCTGCTAGTTTTTTTCTTAAATTACTCTCCTTTAGGAAAATAAAAATTTTAAGATTCTTACATTAAATTTAAAAAAATTAAATTTTTAAAAAAAACCAACTGATGGCCCACCATCGTCTTGCTTTGTTTATTCTCTTTAATATACCAAAATTTCAAGCATCTTTTCAACTTTAAATACCGTTATATTTTTGCTAATTGATGCTGTTAATTTTGAACCGGATCGCGTGAATGTTTAAATTAGCTTTGAATTATACGAGGATGATTTTTTAATAGTGTTAATATTTTGAATAAACATAAAATAGCAAACAAGTTTGTTTCTTAAGTCTTTTGAAGTTGTGGAAACTTTTGACCGACCGAATCGTTGGAAGAGTAAACAAACAGCAACAACAACACATTTTAACAGGAAAATATTATATTTAAAATATTATTCGCTTAAATGTTCAACTCAGTCGAAATGAATACGGAATTCATTCACTGGAATTGGTCAAAAAAAGCTTCTAAAAGCTTTTAAACTCAAAAAATGTACCATTATGCATACGTTTAACCATGACAAGCTTCTTCCTCCACCTTTTCGTTGCCATCCGCTTCTTTTTCTTCCTTTCTTATAAACTAATACAGCTGAATAACTGAATTCAAATGCATTTCATACTCTTTCGCGTTTATACTCACATCACTTTCGTCAACGATACTCGTGAAGGCCGCCGTCTCGGATTCAAACTCCGCTTTCAGCCAACAGTTTTTAACGAACCGTCTTCGAGTCAACAACGCGGGACGACAACGCGTTTTAGCCGAGTGTGTTAAGCTGTGCGAGTGCGTTTTTTTTCACCGTCTTAAAGAGAAAAGAAATAAAAATTGAAAAAAGCCGGTCGCTGATTTTCTGCATGCAGCTGAAAAAACGCTGCGACGAGTTCTTGTGTTAGTGTAACGTGTGTTTTTTACATACAAATCTTTGTTGTTGCTTTTGTTATGATCACTTGTCTACAAAGTAGAGTGTTTGTGTACTTATGCGTGCCTCAATTCGTGTGTGTGTGCGTGTGTATGTATGTGTGTGTGTGTGAGTGAGTGTGAGGTGTCTGTTTCTGTGCTGAAAAGTGAATATTGAGCAGCGACTACGTAAAAAGGCAAATAAAACAAGCACACCAGCCAAAGATAAGTAAAGCATTTCAAAGAGGCGAAAAAAAGGCACAGAAAAATAAGAGATAAAATAAAAAACTTTCTTTTTACACATCACAACTGTTGCAGAAACAGCAGCAACAACAACAACAGCAACAACAGCAACAACTACGATTATTAACAAAAAAAAAACAGAAATACAAAATATATAGAGTACATAAAAAACGAAATTTAGAAAAAAAACATCTAAAGATAATAATAGAGTTAGTTTTTGCATTGCGTTGATTTGTGGCGAAAATTTTAAATTAATTTTTCTATTGCAGCAAATTTTGTGTTGTGTTTAAACGAGAAAAAAAGTTGCGAAAATAACACAAATAAAAGAAATAAAAAAGAACAACGATTGCATGCACTGTGAAATGCAATCTTATTGTTGCACTTGACTGAAGAAGGGTACAGAAAATCAGTGTTAATATTTTAAAGCAACATGAAATCGAAACAAGTTTGTGTCTTAAGTCTTCAGTTTATCAAATGAAATGCGAAGAATTCCACGTTGAACACCTTTTTTGAAAGTTTGTTGAAAAAACTACTGAATTAGAGCAGAATCAGTAATCAAGGTAATTAAAGTGATCAAAATTAATAAACATTATAATACAATAGGCATGTAGTTACAACGAAATTAGAATAGATTCTTAAATAAATACTGTAATTAAATCTTTAGATTAATAATTCTATTCTTAGATTGATAGTTAAATAATCTTTGGATTAATAGTTACGTTTTTGGATTAATAATTACATTATTAGATTAATAATTACATGTTTAGTTTAATAATTACATGTTTAGAATATTATTTATAATTCTAAATCAATCATTCATCATTTTAGATCAATAATTAGATAAAACAATATAAATTCTCGTATATGATTATTTATTTACTTACTGTAGCTATTTTCTATCCATTTTTTATTTTAAGCTTAAGTTTATAATTAATATAAAAAATATTGAACATGACTCAATTCAGGGTCATTAAATGAAATATAAATTGAATAAAATTACTTATTTATTAATTATTTATTATTATTTCAGTATATTTTATAATTATTTATTTTATTATTATTATTTTACAATTATTTTTTGGTTTTTTAGTCAGTGAGAATTATTTTATTTATATTTTAGGTTTTATTGAATTAATTTACAATAAATTGTATTTATCAATATTTATTAATATTCAATTGCATATTAAATTAAATTTCACTTTCATTTTACCAAGTTTTATATTTAAAATTCAATAAAATTCTTTTACTAATAAAAGTTTGTCACCTTATTAACAACAACAACAAGAAAAACAGCTCCGTTTCTTGTAGATATTTTTGCAAACTTATCTTCATCATCATCTATTCATCAATATGTATAGATTATATAGTATAATACTCTATGCATGTATCTATGTATGTATGTAAGTATGTATGTGTGTATCGTATGTATGTGTGTATCGTATGTATGTGTGTGTGTGCTCCTCTCTGGATTCACTGTGCTCATTATTTCTTGACCACTTCGACTTGGATATTTAAGAAAAAACCCACTTAAGAAATGTCAACCGGCTTTAAATGAAGACCAACTCTGAAAGGCGACTAAATGGAAGAAGAAGAAGACGAGGACGACGACAATGAAGCAGCAGCAGCAACACAC
This sequence comes from Myopa testacea, assembly GCA_949629155.1. Taxonomy (NCBI): domain Eukaryota; kingdom Metazoa; phylum Arthropoda; class Insecta; order Diptera; family Conopidae; genus Myopa; species Myopa testacea. Next base: position 56,054,635 of record OX451346.1, read on the forward strand.
TTTAAACATGTGCCACTTGTGTCTCCGATGATTATTATTATTGTTGTTGTTGTGGATGGATTCGTTTGATTAGATTCACTTCAACTCATTACTTTAGAGAGAGGAGTGAGGAGGGGGTGGGGGGTGGATTGGGAAGGGTGCAGGGGTGGAGGATCTACACAGGAAGAAGACACTGAAGAAGTACCAAAAGAAGACGGAGCAGAAAAAGAAGACGACGCAGTGACTGACGCATCTGAATTGCTTTCCTTCGAGAGAGTGTGAAAAATCGTCTGATGAAATCTTCTTCGGATATCTGATGGTGTTAATCACGATGATGGTAATCATATCCGGTACCACAGACGTCACTCGTCGTCACTCAGAGTGACAATCAGTTGATGTGAGGTGACGATGTTGCCATCACACGCATAACAGAGTTCGAATGAGCTGAAGATGTGATGTGATGATGATGACGATGATGATGTGATGTGATGATGTGATGATGATGATGGTGATGTGATGATGATGATGATGGTGATATGATGATGACGACGATAAAATTATGATGACGAGTTTAGATTCTACAGATGTTGGTCTTAGAATACGATGATTTTGAATACAATGATGATTATGATGAGTTTTTCATGACGGAGATGCTGATGATTAGTTTCGCTGATGATGAGGCTGATAGTGATGATGATGACTTTGAATAATCAACATTTTTAACGATGTCTTTAATCGTTGAATGTTGTGAAACATGTTAAAACTCATTCATCAAGCAGAAAAATGATACTCCAGCAGATGATGAATATAACAGGTTTTTATTGTCATTAGGTTTTTGCTATTATTATTATTATTATTGTTGTTGTTGTTGTCTAAATTTCATTGCCATTAAGTTGTCCATCAACTTTTCTCTTCAGTCAACGGAGACAAACATTTTCTGCAAACGTATTAAAAATGCAACAACATCAAATACAACAACAACGATCCATGTGACTTGTCAGCCAGACAGCCAGAAAAAAAAGCAACTGATTTATAATATTTATTGTTGTTGTTATGGCTGTTGTATGTTTTAAAAAAATCAACAACAACGGCCGCAAATTTATTTGTTCCATTTTCTACGATGACGATATTTGTTTTAAGATAAAATGGTTGAAAAAATATTGCAAAATGATAAAAATTCAACTTTAATTTTTACTTATTTTTAGATATTTTTAAGAAATGATAATAATAAATTTTGAAGAAGATGCTTTTTTATCTCTGAAAGAAATGAATAAATAGAAATTGAGTAACTTTAAGGTTTATTTACTTTTTTAATTAAAATATTATTAATTAATTTAATTATAAAAACCAAAATTAAAATCAAGAAATAAACAATCTTTGAGTATACTTTTTCAACTCGAGTTTGTGTCTTAAGTCTTTCGTATTTCAGTTGAAATGCTTTCGGTTTCCGTCTCTTTAATGAACGCGTGAACACAATTAAATCGACTTGAGCCCGTTGTTGATTACAAAATTACGAAATATTAAAAAAAGCAAACAGGAAATTCAAAAAAAACCTAAAAATTAATGCACAGTCATAAAAATTGTAGTTATTGTTGCGTAAAATCAACAACAATAACAACAAACTACAAGAAATAGTGAAAAAGTGATCGCAACTTATGACTCAAGCCAGTTTGAGCTAAAAAACCTTAAGTAGAAAAAAGGCACAAATACGCATACTCACACATACATTCATATGCGTGTATACGCACTACATAACATTACTGTGGGAATATAAAGCAACAAATAAAGGGTGGGCCATCGGTTGGTTTCTTTTTAAGGTTTGGTTTTTTTAAATTTTGTTTTAATATTTTTTGAATTATTGTTCCGTTTCAGAAAAGCAATTGATTCTGTACAATTTTAATGGGTAATAAATAAATGAATATATAAATAAATAAATAAAAAAGGATTTCAACAAGAAACCAGTAGATGGCCCACACTGTATACAGTAAAAATTACATCAATTTAAAGATGGTCCGTTTTCTGTGGTTTCTTTTTAGAAAAGTTAATATAAATAAATAAACTGAAGCAAACAAAATTAACAGAAGTAAAAGAAATAAATTATGAACAAAAATAAGAATTCTTTGAACCTAAACTTAAAAATCAGTTTACTGCGACTAGTAAAGTTAAGCAAAAGCAAATATAAAAGCAAAAGCAGATGTAAAAGCAAAAGTAAAACAAAAAAAAAAGAATAAATATAAATTATAAAAAACATGGCTGGCAAAAATCATTCAATGGAACTCCAGAGATCACTTTTTATGAGGTTGTCTTTTTTTCTTGGTGCCTGTTGTTGCTTTATTGCTGTTGTTGTTGTTTTTGTTGTTAAGGTTGTTGTTGCTTTATTGCTGTATTTGTTGTCGTTGTTATTCCTACCTCCCAACAATCGTCATCAACTTTCTATTTCATTTGAACTCGTATGTTTCGACGAAAAAAAAACAACAACAACAAACAACGTGGAAAGGCATCGTGAATAAGATACCAACAACCTAAGCAAAAACAACAACAACAATCACCACCAGCACAAAAATTATTTTACACTTTAAAAATAAAAGTGAAGTGGAAAAAAAGTGTGAAAAACCCAAAAAAGCTTCATTATTATTGTTGCTGGTGTGGTGTTTGTGTTTATTTTGTGTTGTTTTTGTTAGCATTTAATTTTAATTAAAAGCTCTGGCTCTCGTTCAACATTATTTTAAATAAAAAAAACGAATAAAAAAAGGAACAAAAAAAGGAATAAAGAAAGGAACAAAAAAAAAAGGAACAACAAAAAGAAGCGCATTCAAAACTATAATAAAGCAAAGAAGAAGAAGAAAAAACCAACAAATTTCCAGAAAATAAACTATAAAAAAAAGACCTCCTCAACTCAGTTAAAGATTTTTTACAAAAACTTTTACAAAATAACTGCGAAGTGAGTCAAAAACCAATCAAATCAAACAGCGACAACAACAATGCTAGTGGAAGGGTCGGGAGCATGGCGAGGCGGAGGGGGGGGGAGGGAGGGGGGAGTACGGCTCTGTCTCAATCACTACAACTACACTGAAGTTTTTATTAAAATCCGATTATTGAATATTTTACAACACATCTTTTTCATTTCTGGTGTTGTTGATGTAAATGTTAATTAATTGTGGTTGTTGTTGTTGTTATTCCTATGGTTGTTGTTGTTCCTTCTTCTTCTTCTTCTTCTACGTACCTTTTATCGATGGTCAACCTTTCTCAATGCTTTCACTTTCATTGTTCATCCGCTACAGAAACTCCATCGAAGTCGATCGGTTTCAGTTGAGTTAATTTTGTTGTTTCTTTCGGTCTGATTTTCGTTATTTTTTTTTTTGTTATTTTTTCTTTGCTTTTTCGTCGCTTTTTCGTCACTTTTTCAATGTCTTTCCCTTTTTTTTTGTGTATTTTTACTGTTTTATTTTGTCTTCTGAGTTTTTATGGGCTTCCTATTTTTTTTTTCGAGGGCGGATGAGGTACGTTTTGATCTCTTCATCATCATTGTGTGGGTGAAGAGACAACATTTGTTGTTGTTGTTGCTTTGAGTTGTCTTTGCTTCCTTTACTTCTGTTGCTATCTTCATGATGCATTGAATTGAATGTAAACTTTTGTACAAACCAATTTTTATATACAATATTTTTTAAAACTTAAAGTTTTATATATTTATAATTTTTTCTTCCTTTCTTCTCTTTCTTTACAGCATGGATATAAAAAAAGTAAACTTTTCTCCTCAACAACGATCAGTATGATTGAAAAGAACAACAACAAGAGGAAAAATAATAATTATAATAACAACAACAACAATAGCAATCTAACTCTTCCAAAATCATGTTAAGTTGTCTATAAATCGATCGATCTATGATCTAAAAACCGTGTTTAAAGCAGAAATAAATTCAAATTTAAAAGAGTAAAATAATGAAATAAATGGCAGCACATCGCAAAGTGTACATTAAAAACCACAACAACGACATCAGTAGTACAAACAATATTGTTATCAACATTTTAAAGGTTATGAAGGCGATGATTTTAGGAATAAAACCAACAACAACTCCAAAAACAACAACATCAGGGATATTAAAGAATCAAACAACAAATAAGGGAACACCAGAGACAACAACAACAACAAATCATCACAAATACGACATTCGAATTCTTTCGCGCTTCTGGCAGAACCTGGAAAGCTGTCAACGTTGCTGCTTCTTCTACTTCAGCATCATGTTGCTGACTTTAGTATGGTTGACAGCAGCTGCTGCTGTTGTGGGTAAGTAAAAAATAATGAACAACAACAAAATAAACACTGTTTTTGTTTCTGTTCCTATTCTTGTTGTATTATTTTTCGTTCGTTTTCGCTGTATGATTTCTAGTGTTACATCTATGGATTATTATTTTGAAACTAAACTCATCTCTGGAAGAAAGTATTTTCAACATGATAGCGAAAAAACTGAAAAACTGTTTACATTTACCACTTTTACCGTTATCTGTGTTCTCTACGTTGGCAAAACACACAACATTTTCTCATTTCTTATCTCCTGCACTCGTTTCGTTTCTTTCACTTCTCGGTTTATGCAAACAAAAGAGAAAAAATGCTGGTGTTGGCATAAATTTGTGGCCAAAATTGGTTCAATTCTATTATTAACAAGCTTCGTGCAACGCAGAAACGTGCTCGGAATTCATTCATTCGGAAGCGGTGAAAAATACATCGCAGAGAACGGATTGAAGGGGGGGGGGGGGAGGATGGAAGGTGGCAAGCAAGAACTAATGTTAAATACAGAGCTCAACACGTAACTGAAGAAGAAAAACGGAACAACATGATTTCTGTGATTCTTCTCAAGATTTCTTTGTGTTCAACCTGAATTTTTTTTTCTTAAATTCTTAAAATTTCCCGTAATTTCAAAAAACAATAAAAAGAAACTTAAAAAAAGTTAAGTTAAGGTTAAAACAGCAGAAAAAGTGTTCGATTCATTGTGATTCATGTTGCACAAGACGATTGCTCATCCATCAACATGTTGAGTGATTGCGTTCGTGCAACATGTTGAGTCATTTTGAGTGTCACGTAGACGTTTTGTTGTACACTTGAGTCACACGAAATGGCGTTCTCGACATTTTATTAGGGATTTTTTTATGTTTTTCGTAAGTTTTTCATACTAAAAAAAAAACTGTTTTACAAGAGGTTCAGATTACTTCGCAAAATATTATGAGAAACCCTGAATTTCTTTGAATTATGATAAGTTTTAAAATTGAGATCCATTCTTGCGTATTTATTTTAAAGTTAATTTAGATTTATTCAAATGAAATTAATTTTAATTATTATTTCTATCGAATAATTAATTTCTATCGTGCACAAAATATTATTATTTTATTTATTTTTACTTTTAAATTTTGTATACATTTTTTGTTAATTTCAATTTATTTCTTTAAACCTTAGCATTTTAATTTTATTTATTTTAATTGAATGAAATTTAAATCGCTTTCTTATTTCAAAAGAACAGAAGTTCGTGTCTTAAGTCTTTTTATTGTCTTCTGTTCTGTTCGAAGAAACTCTCGATGAAACTCAATGAAATGCTACGTGATGCCGTATTTTTAGGTCGTAAATAAAACTGAAATGAAGTAGAATAGAATGCAAATAAAATGGAAAAGTATTTGCATTTGTGAAAAGCTGTTCTCAATTCAAAGAATTTCTCTTAAATGCGAGCTTCGATTATTAAAGCAACAACAAAAACTTGATGAAAAGAAATTCCTCAGCTGTAAACAATTATTATTTACAACAAAAAGAACAACAACAATTAATAATAAATTCATTTGCAAAGCATCAATAAATTATTATTAATCATTGTGTAATAAATAATAAACATTCTCTTTACTCTTTCTACATGAAATTTCTTCTCTTATCCTCTTATTTTCTTCTCTCTCTTTTCTTCTCTATTGTAACTGTAACTGTAATCACTTTATAATTAATTACTTTACCGTTGCATCGTTTTTCTTCGTCTTCTTTTTCATTTATTTGCATACAATTTTAATTTATTAACTTAACAAGACTTCAGAGTCTTTAATTTTAGTTCATGTCCAATTATAACGCCTCGCATGCTTAATTGTGGATAGTTTAGTGCATGAAGAAGAAGAAGAAAAGGAGAGGAAAGTAGAATGAGTGAAGATGGAGAGAAAACAGCAGCTTAACCAGCTTTAAGTAGTTGCTTAAAAGCTTTTAAAGGTCACCCATGGTTAATGATGATAATGATGATGATGATGATTATGGTGGTGGTGATGATGATCGTTATGAGTATGCTGGTGGTGATGACTATGATGATGTTGAGAATAACGCTGATAATGCTGTTAATGATGCATTTTTTTCATTTTTGATGCAAAAGTTCATAAATTATATTAACGATGATTAATATTTAGTTTAGTGGACAAAATTCACTGTTTAAATGTGTTCAAAGTATTTCCATATACAAATAAGATGTTCACATATGACTCATTAGACTAGTGACCGTATTTTTATTTTTATTCTTTCTTTTGTTCTCAATTAATTTGTTTTTTTTAGAACATCGCAAAATTCTTGCGGCTCAAAAATTCTTTTGCACAACAACAATAAACAAATATTACGATAATAATTTAACCACATCCACAAAAATTAGCAACATGATCATCAACAAAAAGAACAACAAAAACAACAACAACAACAACATAAATAACAGTATTTCTTGTTGGCGAGTAATTGTTTTTTTGGAACTGATTTGGAAGTGGAAATAGAATTGTGGTTGTTGTTCTTGTTCTTATTCTTGTTGTTGTTGTTGTTGTTGTTATTCTGCTTCTTCTTCATCATCTTACCTTCTTTCTGTGACTTCACCTCATCCAATGTTTTTTTCACCTGCTTCGTGTAGCTTTGTTGTTGTTGTTCTCTTCACACTGAATAACAACCGGTTTTTTCTTCAAATTAAATACTTTGCATACTTTCTACATCACTAAAAAGAAAAAACAAGTGCTGTCGATACACTTGACTTTAATGACCGGCTGCATTTCGAAGGCGATTATGAAGGGTGAAGAAGAACATACGAAGAAGAGGAAGACGAACATAAAAAAATTAACCAAAAAAATCGTATATCTAAAAAGTTAAACAGAAATTTAAATATTATTAAAAACGGGTTTCCGTCTTTAAGAAATAATTTCAAATAAAAGAAAAGAATGACTTCAGCAAAAACAACAACAACTAAATGAAAACCAAAACAACAACATTTCACATTCCATTTGGATGGCTTTCACGAAAGATTTTTTGCAACAACAACAAAAACATGAGCGAGAAGACATTTTAGAAGATTTATTAAAAAATTTTAGCAAAAAAACGTAGTTTCAAAAAATTTATGCGAAAAAAGAGAAAAAAAGAGGGGGGTGGGGGGTAAGGGGGAAAAACAAACATTAAAATTACAGAAAACGATAAGAAGAAGCGGGAAAATATTTACACTAAAGAAGAATTTTTAAAAAAAGCAAATTTAAACAACAAATTTAGAGAAATTAAAAGGAAATCCAAATGAATGTAATTCAGATATTATAATTAATATTAAAGCCATTCAATTTTCTTCTCTTCATTCATATTTTTTTTATTTAAACTACAAAATAAATAAAATTAATGACTTTATTTTTAAAATGAAAATTGATAATATTTCTCCATCTCCTTCCTGTATATACTCTATTATAATATTGCTTTTTCTTCCTCCCCGTTTTCTTCTTACTCTTCTCTTTGTTCCTGAACTTTTTCTGTTCTTCTTTTTCTTCTTATTTTTTCCTTTTCTTCTCTGTTTTCTTATCTGTTGATCTCACTGCGTATCGACGCATAACTCTTTAGCACCCATGAATGACAGACACTCTGCATGCTAATGATAGGAAGGAGGAGGAAGAGAGGAAGAAGAAGAGCACGGCATAAAGAAGAAGAAGAGTAGAGCGTAAAGAAGAAGAAGATGAGTTTAAGGAGTTTACGTTGCGTTCGAACAACGCTGCGAACTTGATTTAAAATAATGCATCTTCTGTTGTTGATGTTGTCATCATTGTTGTTGTTGCCAGCATTGTTGTTGTTGTTAACTTTGCCATCGTTGGGAATGCGTGTTTTTTTCTCTCTCTGAACAGATTCTGAACTTTCTTTCATTTCGTTTCGTTTCTTTTCTGCAAAATAAAAATCTGTACTATAAAAAAACAATTTTACGGTCAATCGCAGTGAAGTCTTTCCTTCTCTTTTAAAAGGGAAAGTTTTTTCGAGTGTGATGTACATACATACATATATGTACATATAAATTTCTGTGTGTGTGTGTTTGTGTTCGACTTCTTATTATTAGAATATTTAATGTACTTTTTTTTGTCCTTTCTGTTTGCTTGTGAAATAATTTACTTAAACAAGACAAAAAAATTTATCCGCTTTTTCAGTTAATTAAACGACATTTTTAACAGTTTTTTAGTATTGTGATTAATCTCAGTTTTTTATATTTCCTTAGATTTTGGATGTTTTCACTCTTTCTCCTTGATTTGAGTGCAATTTTTAAACCTTTTTCAAATTTATTTTGAAAATCAGTGATCAATATAAGATACCCATAGTATTCTACGTGGGAAAACAGTCAATAAAACCAACAGGAAAAACCGAATCTCGTCACTTCTCTCACAATAATCAAGAAGTATTTTTTTCAAATAATCTTATAGACACAACACAAATTTTCGTTGATGCTGCAATCAAGTGCTGTTGTTTTCATGGTGTCTGCAGTCTGCTTCTTCTTCTTCTTCTCCTCCTTCTTCAATTTTAGTTCAATTACACACTCGATTATGTGCCGGATCCATGATCTTAACTTCACTGCTTCTCTGTTGACTGGTTCTCTGTCGCTGTCTCCTCCTCTTCCTCTCCCTCCCCTCACCGTACTCCCTCCATCTCTAGCAGGTTGGGTCTGGTCTTCTTCTTCTTCTCTGCTTCTTCTTCCATCGTAGATCAGACCTTGATTGAGGTCATTCGCTTGAGCGTGTCGCGTGCAAAGTAAGTGTGCCCGAGCCACCCCGAGCCAGTGGCTGGCTAGTCCTCTCTGTCGCTCCCTCTCTCTCACTCACTCTCTCGCCAGACTAGAGTCCAGTACGATTTGATAACTCAAATGGCATGGATTCCATGCAATTCATCCAAACATCGTCCATGTTGTTGCTTGCATCTCTTTCTCTCCCCTGTTTAGAGAACGAGTTTGCGAAATTCTTGTTTCCCTCTGTTGCAATTTGTTGTTGTTGTTGTTGTTATCGTCCGCTTGCTAGAAACGTCGTCCGAACATGCACGAAAGCAGTAAAAACTAACAACTACAACAACAACAACAACATTCATTATTTTAGCCACAATAAATACAAACGTAACATTAAATAAAAAAGGATGCCAACAAATTTTTGTGGTGTTTTTCTTTTCGCGAAGAAATCAAAACTTAAGAACATGAGTAGAGTAGAACTGCACAGAAAAAAGATCGACCAACAACAACAACAACAGCAACACATTGTTTGTGGTTATTAGTTAAGGTGCAATGGATATGCTAGCATACAACAACAACAACAACGATGACGTCAAATTTATTACTACAAAAGGTAGCTGATGATGGATGATTAAAGAAGACGGTTGGCAGCTTTCGACTGCCTCGACTGAGTCTCGACAAGTATGTAGGAGCAACAACAACAACAACAACGACAAGAACAAAAGGGTTCTTGTCTCAACATTAAGCTCATTCTTTCTTTTTTCTAGTAATAATGATAAAAAACACAAATAATGAAATAAAAAAAGGAAGAAAATAAAAGGAATTAAATAAAAAGTTGTGAAAAAAAGTGAACAGAACCTCAGAAAAAGTGAATTTAAAGAGAATCTCTGGTAAAAAAAGGTTTCCATTTCACTCGATGCAAAACTTTTCATTAAGAAATAAAAGAAACTGAAGCAAATTTATTTAATTTTCTTCTCTACTGTTTATCGTACTCTTCTTTTTCTTGTTTTTCTCTTGTGTTCCAATAACGATAAATAAAATGTCCTGGTTTTGTTGTCATTTAATCAGTAAACATGTCAATAAGGAATGACAAAGAAATAACGGAATACAATCGAATTCGTTGCAACAACAACAACATTGACAACTTATATTAGAACAAAACGTATCGTGATGCAGTCGTTGCATGTAACGGATCTCGTTCGTTGTCGTTTCCCGAGCGTCCGTCCTGCGTTGAGTTCGTCTTCGTTTTCGGACCGTCGCTGGTGTCATGATGACGACGCTGGTGTCATGATGCTGTAGCCTGGTATCATGATGACGTCGCTATTCCTGATCTGTGGTTCTTTCAAATTATTACCCAACATACACAATAAACAAATAAAATAATTGAAATACAAACACAGAATATAAACCGTTATTTTATAAAAAAAGGAGTTTTCAAAATCAAAAAATATACTGAATTCAGTTTCTCTGGTGATTGTTTGTTGTTGTTTCTGTTAGTTTTTTAAACTAGCTAATTTAAGTGTTCGTTTGTAAGAATCTAGAGACCAACAAATTTAAACAACAGCAAATTTAAACAAAGAACTTGCTTTAAAGAACGAAATCATTTCAATGGTTCTTTCAGTGGTTTGTAAAAAAAAAGTAGATTTGAAAACTTGATTAACTCGATTTTGATCGGTTCTTAAAACGGCGCTTTTTTAACAAACAACCAAACAAACAAAACGCACGAACCAATAAAAAGCAACACACTATGAAGCTAAAAAGGAACAAAAATAGCCAGAAAAACAACAACAACAACAGCAACCACTGTTAAAGTGGTAGCAACTAAGAACCAGTATTAAACTGCCGTTAAACTTACTCAGTGCTTGATTCTGACTCTCGTCGACTCGGCGGAAACCAACGTGACACAATAGTGGACAGTTATGCTGCTCAACGTCGACAGTGATGCCGGCAGAGACGCCACGCCAACCGAGCTGGCTTATTAACGGACCGATCTTGTGACAGAACTGAGGCACATTCTTTGGTAACGCAGCTGCGTTGGATTGTGGTTGAAGTCTTTGATTGAGGATGAAGTCTCTGATTGAGGATGAAGTCTCTGATTGAGAATGAAGTCTTTGATTGGGGTTGAAGTCTTTGATTGAGGATGAAGTCTTTAATTCAGGATGAAATCTTCATAATCGCGTAATATATCATATATATTTATCCCCAGTATTATCATCAACAACGCCATTATCGCCACAATAATCATCATCATCATAGGGCATTACTCTATACAATCATCCTTATAGGCATGCATATCATCATCATAATCGTCTTCATCGTCATTTTCATAGCTTATTATTATCGTTCTTATCATCATCGTCATTATATTTAATACTCATCATCATCCTTAATATCATCATCGCACTCAATATCACCATCATCGTCAATATCATCATCATCCTCAATAACGCCATCATCATCATATCATCATCCTAATAATTATCATCTTCATTATTATCAATATAATAACGACGTCATTACTTCTTCTTTCGGCAAACGATATCGCTGCTATCGTCACCATCAACGTCAACAGCGACGTCACCATCAGCTTCTCATCTCAACGATGTCTCTGCGACGTCTCTGCGTCGTCGTCGTCGTCAGCTGCGACATTTTCTGCCAACGTAACTGTATTCAGTTGTTTGTTGACACAGTTTCTTCGACGAGTATAAATAAACTTCTACTATTGTTGTTTTTGTTTCTTCTCGTTGTGGTTGTTGTTGTTGTTGTTGCTTCAGCTGTTTTTATGTCGCCAATCTTAAAAACTTGGCATGGAATTTAAAGTTGGTCAGAGAGTCTATCAGCGAGAATGTTTATAGATCAATATAAAACGATGTGAAAGAGAAGCTGCGATTCTAAGTGGTGAGAACTGAGCGAAAAAGGCTACTAATTAAAAGAATAAAGAAGAAGAAGAGAGGACACCGAAGAGAGGATGTCATAGAAAACTGAGAAACTCCAATTAAAATTTATTATTATTACAATATTGAAAATTATTCTCCATCTCTCTCTCTCCATCTCCTCTCTTTTTCTCCATCTCCTCTCTCTCTCTCTCCATCTCCTCTCTTCATCTCCCTTCAGAAGTCTATTTTTGCTTGTTTCTCTCTTAATTTTTCTCTTAAAACTTCTTCAAAGACCTATACTTCTTAACTCTCTGTTGTTGTTGTTGTGAGTGCAACTTCTTGTTTTAGTTGTTGTTTTTGTTGTTGTGTAGTTGTTGTTCTTCTTCTTCTCTGTTGTCACTTCAAAGCTTGTTGCCAAAGCATTTTAAGGTCATTAAAATTATCTACAAATGAGAAGAAGAATGAACGAAAGAAATTTCATCAAAATAATACAATAAATTATAAAAAAAAAAGAATAAAAAAAACAAGACAATGAAAGAAGAAGAAGACGAAGAAGAAGATCACAAAGAAGAAGATTTCTTACTCCATTAACAAAAAAAACTACAACCTGTTGCACTCAAAATATTCGATTTTTAAGAATGAAAGATTTAAGAAAACCAAAATTAAAAAAAAACGCATAATCGATGTAAATAAATCATGATGATGAAGAGTTGTTGGAATTTATTTTAATTTTTGTTCTTGCTATTGTGTGTGTGTGTGTCATGTGGTTGTTGTTGTTGTGTTCGCAGTGTTGACCCACTTCGAACAGGTTACCCAAAAAAATGTGGTGGAAAGAAAACAAGAAAAAAAAACGTTGCTGTAATCATTGAACGCGGTTGGTTTATTGGTGGGGAAGGGCGGGGAGGGAGGGGGGGAAGTAGAGAAGAGAAGAACAGCCAAGAAAGAGGCCAGAAAGAGAGACAAGTGAGAAAAGCCGCGTTCCAAAAGTTGAAAAAGTAGGCTGGCCGTATGTCGGAACGATTGAAGTCTGTCTGCTGTCTGTCCGTCCGTTCTGATGGCTGGCCGGGTCCATGGGCGCCTCTACAGAGATCACAATCTGCTCCACACTCTCCTGGTCACTCTTCCCATCAGTTGGCAAGATTCCAAGATTTGATTTGATGATTGCTACAGAAGAAGATTCATCTTTTTATACGCACGACATTCTTTCGTGAAGACTCAACACACAAACTTGATTATCGCTCACACATCGCATTATTTTTTATCACGCATTTTTGATCACACATCTTTGATTACGCTTGATTACCGTAACGCCTAAAAACACACAGAAACACAACATGTTTTAAGAAAACTCAAAGTTTTCCAGTCTATTCTGGGTAAAATATTTCAATTCACTTCAAATTCCACTTTAAAACTTTTAAATTAAATAAATAATTTATGAAAAAGATTTCTTTCTGTTTTCTTTTCTCACTTTAATATCACACAATCTCTGCTTCATCTCCTTCATCTTCTTTCTTCTTCTTTTCTTTCGTTTCTTTTCAATTTCAATTTCTTTCTTTCAAAAGAAAAACTTTTCGCTGCATTTTTACAATTTTGTTTCATTTTGCACAATTTTTTATAACATTTTTTAAGTCTGAATTCATTTATTTTTTATCTTTTTAATTATATTGCTTGAAAATTTCACTTTCAAAAAATGTCTGCCGATGCAGAGCAAAAAGACAAAAAAATTAACTTGATTTAAATTGTGTCCCGTCAAGAAATCGCTTTGATGAATGATCTTTTCTCTTTCAAAGTGAAAACGAAAACTGGTTCATAATCTTTTGTCCGTTACTCCATCCATCCATCCATCCATCGATCCATCGATCCATCCATCAATTCGTCCGAAAGACTTTCTTAAGGAGTGAACAACACATTCGATCACCGAAACGAAGCTGAAAAAAATGTTGCCACTCGTAAATTAATTATTGAAGGTGTTAAACTTCACTTCTTTTTCTCCCGTCTCAAAAATATAAATTAATTAAAATTAACGTTAAAGACGAATAAAAGCAATAAGAAATCAAAGAAAAGAGATTTTCTTATCTCTCTCGTTCTTGTTTTCATCCAAGAAACATCATCATTATCATGACCATTATCATCATCGTTATCATCCTCAGTATCATCATCGTTATCATTATTATCCTCATTAATATCATCATCAGCTTTGATTTGATTTGCTTTTCATTCGTTTTAAATCTCGTTGAAATTTTTTACGCTTTGTTGACTTTTGCAGCAGATTCACGCATGCGTAGCAACTGCAACTAGATTTCTTTTAATTTGAGTTAAAATTGAGTTTGATTTCTATCAGTTTAATTCGTTAAAATGGAATATCAAAGCGCAACAAAGCAGAGCATTTACATATATAAATAAAATAATATAAATACTTGTGTATGTATACATAATATATATGTACACACATGTAATTTATGTGTGTATTTGGTTTCTGTACGTTTTTGTATGTGTTTGTAAATATTCTTCTATGTTTTTTCTGCTCTCAGCTGAGCTGCTTAGCTTTTGCATAAACCAAGTTTGTTTCTTAAGTCTTTCCTTTGTATTGTATTTCGTATAGTAAATAAATTGTTAGTTTTTTCTATTATTTTAATTCTGAAAAATCAAAGTAAAATTAAAATAAAAAATCAAATTTAAATTAAATTAAAATAAACTGAAATTTTCAATGATCAATTATAGGAAATGCTCACAATAATAATAATAATAATAATAATAATAATAATAATAATGATAATAAAATTGATAAAAATAATGATAACAAAAACAACCACAACAACAACAGAATTTTATGTAATATAATCTGAAAGGCAAACGGAAAGAAAAGACACAAAAACCAACAAAATTTTGAGAATTTTATGAGCTATCATTAGTAACGCAGCACGAGCTCACCAACGAGCTAATTTAAATGAAATATTTTAAAAATAAACAACAACAAAAAAGAACAATAAAACAACAATTACAACAACAACAACACTAACCACAGAAGTAACACGAAATCACTTTCTTTTTCTTTTAACATTTGATTACATGATCGAATGACGTCTGTCGGTCTGCTGCACTAAAAAAGCGACATGCGACTCACGATTTGCGACACTTACGATTTATAAGGGAGAAAGCAACAACAACGATAACAACAACGACAACACCAACAACAACGACAACACTAACAAAAATTACATAATATCGTAGCTTTATTCATAAGCTTCTGTGTGTTTGTGTGTGTGTGTTTTATTGCCTTCTCATTAATTATTCCACTAACGTCAATTATTATAAATTTTTCTTTCTTCATAATAAAGGAAAGCAAAACAAAGCAAAAGAAACACAAAATTAACAGCAACGATTGCTAAACGATTACTATTACGCAATTCTTTGTTGTTGTTGTATTAAAAACTAACCAAAAATTAAATAATAAAAAAATATAATAATAAAATGGCAAAACAATCGCATTTTAAGTCTTTAAAACTTAAAAAACACTAAAAATGCGCGATGTGTGGGGAGGGGGAGGGGTGGTTGAGGGGCGGTGGGATTCGGGGTGGTTGGGTAAGTAAAAGTTAAAAAATTTGAATATATTTCTTGTTATCGTTGTTGCTGTTTTTGTTGTTTTATACCCTGAAGATGGTGATTTGCATCAGCAACAATAACAACAACAAGAAAGTAACATTGAAAGTAACATTTTACAGTTTTATATGTTTTCATACCAGCAACAGTAACACGGATATAAAAAATAACAACAACAATAACAGCAACCATCTAAAAACAGAGTAACCATGATTTGGGTCGAAGTGAACGCATGCAAAAAAAATAACAGAAAAACAAAAAGCAACAAAAACAATGAAAACTTAATTAATAACTAAAAAAGAAAAGACAAACAAAACTAAAAAAGAAAAGAAGAGCAACGGGAAGCAGCAACAACAAATTGAAAGGTTGCACTGCCGTTTTTTTTTTTATTTCTATGGATTCAGTGTTAAAAATTCAACTCAACTCTTGTGAAATGGAATCGAGTTCAAACATTGAAATCGCATGAATAATATAAACAATTAAACAGGAAAAAAAAGTCAAGAAACAAAACCTGCAGTAATCAGAGAAAAAAAAACAGCATTCAGAGAAAATAAAAACTCGGTTCTGGCATATTTTCATGGCTGCGCTTTTATCGTAATTTTTGTTTATTGATTTGATGACATATTTTGTTGTCATTTAAGCTTTCATGCTCTTTGAAGATATGTCTACCATGTCTATCAAGTAAAAGCAAATACAGCAGAATATCATCATTCCTGTGAAAGTTCAGAGGCATTTCAAAAAAGCATCCATTTTGTTTTTGCTCTTCGCTTTTGTTGTTGTTTTGCCGATAGCCAGAATTCGCTTTTAAAACACTAAACTGAAGGCATCTCATCTCATAAACCTAGGGAAAGTTTAAGCAACTGAGCTGCTACTCGAATGGCTAGAAACAGAAAAAAAAACAACACAAACAAACAACAGTATTGATTATGATGAACGAGTGAGCATATCAGTTGTATATCTCACTCGCTCACTCACTCGCATAACACGTGGAAGTAAAACAGTCGAAGTTTTCGGCATAAATGACGACAGGTGATCAAAGAATCTTCATCGACGGTGCATTTTTCCATTTGGACACATATGTGTCCACTGACAAACACTATAAACGAGTTGTCGTCGATTCGTTGTTCTCGTAATTCGTTGTTTTCATCATCGTTCGTTCTCATCAAATCTTTGAAAAGTATACCATACATTAAACAAGCTCTCGCTGCTTACAAAAGTGCATCCTTAGAATTCAAGTAAAAAAAAAAGAAAATCAGAAAAAATTGTGGTTTGTTTGATTCTTCTTCTTCTTCTTTTCAGCAACATAACGAGCCAAGCACTTGATTTTTCGTTCCTCTGCTTGTTTGTTTTTGTTTATTTTTTGTTTTTGTACTCACAGCTGGTTGCCTGTGATCTCGCTGCGTGGTGAAATCTTGGTTTTTAACACTTCGATGTGAGATGGAGCGTGGATTAAGATGATGATGACGTTGATGAAGGTGATGGTGACGATGAAGAAGGTGATGGTGACTACGCCGGCGTCGGTGACGAGGAATCTACGACGAATCTACGAAGATTGTTGTTGGTTTTTTTCTTCTTCTTTCTGTACTCTTCTTCACATCAAACATTGAAATGTGTAGCATTCGTTGTGGTCCACGAAGCGAGACCAGACAATAAATAAAGAAAAAAATTTATCAGAGAAAAAAGAACAATAAATTTAAAGAGAAAAAAACAATATTTTAAAGAAACATGTTGGGAAAAATAAGTAAAAAGTAATGAAAACAAATGAAAGCTATAAAAACAAATGTGAGTAAAGTAAAAGTACCATAAAAGAGATAAAGGAATGAACAGAAAAGATGAATTTCTGTAATAATAAGGAAAACATATTTCAAAAATAATATTTAACGAAATTCTCTAATATTCAAAATATTTTTGAATGTTTTTACTCATGAAATGTAACCAAAAATAAAACTAAAAGAAGAGTCACACTAAAAAGAAGAAAAGTAATCCCAAAAAAGAAGGCAAAAACTAATCTCAAGCATACAAAAAACGAAGCCTACAATAAAAGAAACAAAAAAGTAGCAACAACAAAGTAGCAACAACAAAATGAATACATCTCAGATCTGGTGTGCATTCAGATGAGCGCAAGGTTTCACTTTTCACCACGCACGTTGATTAACCTTGTTTTTGTTTTTGTTGTTGTTTTCATTAATATTATTTTTGTGATTTGATATACATTCTTCGACTGCTTCTTCGTCGTCCTCTTCGTCTTCTTCTTCCTCGTCGTCCTCTCTTGACATAGAATCCGATGACAACCTTCACCAGTGAAATTGTTAAAAAAAAATCTCGAAAAAAACTCTGAATGAGAAAAAAATGTAAGCAAGAGCATCGTTCATGAGCGTTGTTGTTGTTGTTATTTGCGCGTGTGTGTGTCAAGTGATTTATTTACACTGTGAAACGTTGCCAGATTCTTGGAATTGATGCAAGTCGCTGCTTTGAAAATCATAGTTTTTTTTTATGTAAACTAAAGAAGATACCTCAAATACCTCTTCTAGTAGATTTTTTTTTCTGTTTTGTTGCTGGTGGATTTCTCGTTGCTCTGGGAAATTTTCAAGAATAGAAAAAAGGAAAAAATATGCATTTCTATTCGTATATAAATCATGTTGACGTATGTGACCGCAGCTACGTCAAGTGAATTTTAATTACTATTCATGTTTACTACTAAAAGCGAAGAAAAAAAATAAATAAATAAAAAAAAAACCCAACTGAACTTTAAGAGTTTCAAAAGTTATGTTTTTGTTAGAGTAAAAGTCGTCGTTATTGTAAAAGTCTTTGTTATTGGTTCTTTATTTTCCTTCAACTTTCTATCGTTTCTAATGCATTGCAATTGTTCTTGTTTGTCGAAGAGAAAATAGAGTGATAATTACTCTTTTTATTGCGTTTCTTTTCTTTTGCAGGAAACTTCATGCAATAAAGAATTTTTTCTCTTTTTATAGTTTATAGAAAATGTGTAAAGAAATAATTTTCTCTAATAAAAAAGAAATAAAACCGAAATTCATTTATATTATCATTGTTATTTGATTTAGTTTTGTATTTTCTTTAATTTTTCTTGTTTTTTATCTTCAATTATTTATTATTATTGATTTAATTAAATTTAAGTTTAAATATTAGAATTTCACAGCTCTCATTTGCTTCAACATGTTGAGCTTCTTCTACAAGCTTAAATGATCCCCTTCCTTATTCCCCCGCCTCCCCTCTTCTTCATTCCCCTTCTCCCAACCCGTCTTCTTAGAGTAATTAGTGCATTTCACGAGGTACCGAGGTAACCTCGATGTTTTATTAAATTTATCAGCTAGAACGAACAACAACAACAACTTCTACTAAAATAACAACAACATCTTCCACTAAAACAACAACAACCACAAAATGAACAATCATCCACTCATTGTTAAACACTCATCGCTTGAAGCAAGAAAGCCAGCTTATTAAATCGTTATTAAATGCTTATTAAGTACTTCTTTTGCTTGTTTCTCTAACCAGCCACTGAAACGTTAAACAGAAAGAGTTAAAATATAAACTCAAGTAAAAGAAGAGAAAATAAATGCAGCGCTCAGTAGAACGTAAGGAACGTATTAAAACCTCATTAAAAACTCGCATCGACTCGTGTGATTGAGCAACTGGTACACTTGGGAATTTCGCGAGTGTTGAATGGTTTATTTTCAATGACCCACAGAAATATTTGAACAAAATTTAAGGAAACATTCCTTAAAATAAACGATTTTCAGTTTTCCGATATGAGTTTGTGTCTTAAGTTTTTCATTCTCTCTTCCTTCTCTTCTTCTCTCATTTTATAGATTGTCAACCACATGCTGGGCCATTCATCTCTCAAATCTCTCCCAAATCCAGTGAGTACCTCGAGCACGTTATTGGGCAGCACGCTGCTTCCCACATAAGCACCTCTCGCCTCAACCTAGACAGCAGCATCTCTGTTGCCACAGTGACACCTCAACCTCAACCGCAACCTCAACTGAGTTCGGTGCAGGAGAAAGAGAACGAAACACGTCATCAGCAACACGTGCGTGTCGAACGCTCTGCCCTGCCGATTCTCAATGAACACTTCTCCAAATCGAGCCCCAACGATGTCCTCTTTCCCAGCGAGAACCACAAGGAGGCCGCCGCGGGGCGCTACTTTGAGTACAACATCAAACCAACCGGCACCGTGACGGCCCGGCGACTCGAAACTGCCGAACTCACCCAGCGTCCCCGCACCGGTAAATCCCTGGACTCCTCAGACACCACTTCGAGTTCTTTTTTATTGCACGGGGGAGTTCGACCATCTATGTCGAGGTCCCCTATCAGCCCGACCAGCAGTACTGCTATCTCGATGGCAACGACGACAGCCACTGCTACAGCGGTGCTGCCTAATGGACGCCAAAACCCGAGTCCGGACATTCAGGACATCATCACGGGCATCGTCAAGCTGCTGAATGGCAACGTCAACGTGCACGCCAACACGCAAGGCATCCAACGCCGGCCCACAGCGAGTCGCATCAACAACCGCGGGCCACCGCGAATCTCCGAAGCGCAGACGCTGCCACTCGACTATGATATACAGAAGCCATCGTTGGGCAGTTCAATACGGCCTCCTTACCCCTTCGACCGGCCGGATCGACCGTTTATCACCGGCGTCCCCATCCCGGAGCAGATTGTCCCCATCCGGCCAGGCTTTGTCAGTAATCGTCCGCCCTGGCATCGCAACAAGCCACGCCCTCCCATCACTACGACTATAGGTGGCCGACGTCCGATTCCGCAGTACAAACCGCTGCCCGCTTCACAGATGAGTCCGCCGCTGGAGGTCGAAGCCGCTCCGGTGCCGCACCAGGAGCAGCAACCTCCACCGCTGCCCATTCAGCAGAATTCCGACGCAGAGAATGACACCGCCGACTCGGCGAATCCTACGGACACCACATACGACTCGGCGTTATCGTCGCCTGAGGAAGATGACGACAAAAATACGCAGTACATCGAGATCCTTGATCATGAACCACAGGCAGCGGTTGATAGCGAGCACGCCGAACTTGACGAGGATTTGCAAGCACCTCCTCAGCCACCTTCTGGCACAACTACAACATCATCGCCGACACCTTCGAAAAAAGATGAACACAAAAAGAAGCCGACCAAGGATAAAACAAGCGAGAAGAAGAAACCGGCAGCTTCTATGGCGATTGTTGAACCCAGCTCTGTGCCGAATACGGGGCCATCTACCTACCTGACGATGCCCATGCAAAGCGCCGAGAATGTGAATATCGATCCCTCAATGGACGAAGTAATTTTCATGGTTCATCAGGACACCTCTCGGACACCAACACTTCAGACAACGACTTACAAACACTCAGAGTCTCCGATGATTACCACTTCAAGTTCCAGCATCACAACCACTCCTTTAGAGTCTGCAGAGACTGCTATGACCCAGAATAGCGACGCCAGCAGCTCAACCCTGAGTACTGAACTTCGAGCCACCATCATTCCTACACCATCCACCTTTGCTCCCTCACCTTCCACCGCCACAACTACTAAAACTACCACAACTACCACCTCAACCACTTCCACCACCCCACCAACTAAATACCAACCGCGGCCGGGTATAGTTCTGGACGACCCAGAATTCAAGCCTGGAGGGCGACCTCGTCCTCAACAGCGTCCGCCTCAAGGGCCTTCACGTCCAGCCCCAACCCCTCCCCATAAAATTCAGCCCACCCGTCAACGTTTACCTCCAGGTTATGGGGAGATCTTTGATGTAACACTCTCTGCTATACAAGGTCCCGGCTCCGCAGGTGGATCTCAGCAAACCATCAACATCAAGCCGTACGGGAACTACGAAGGCGGAAATCCTGGGTCACAGCTGCCACAAGACGACATCATAATCTCCGCCTCAGGTGAAGACGGTTTTGTTTCGATCGATGGTAAACGAACTTACATCAATCTCTTTGGTGACCCTACAGATCCTCCGGATGCGGCGCAGCTGCCCACAACACCGGCGACAGCAGTACCGCAACTACCCGGTTCCGGTGTAAGCGGTGGTAGTGGAAGTGGTGGTGGAGTGACATTGCAAGGAGTGACGCACCATGGGGTGAATCCTGCAGTGGCGGGAACTGGCACGGGTACCGGTTACGCTGTTCCCGAGACGGAAGTGGTTGAGTTGACACCAACGCAAGCCAACAGCCCCAAACCGGCATCACCAGCAGGTCCCCAAACGCAAACCACGAATTCGGGGGCTTCGAGACCACCACATTACAGACCGCGTACCACCCAACCGCCCGTGCGTATCGACACCTGTATTGTGGGCGATGATTCTACGTGTGATCAGGCGCAACACGAACGCTGCAAGACGGAAAACGGAGTGTCCAGCTGTCACTGTAGACCAGGTGAGTGGAAGAGGAAAATAAACAATCCAACCAAAAAAGACAAGTTACAATTCTCTTTATGTCTTTTACTCGCATCTCTCTCTTTCTTTATCGTTATCTCTTTTTATTCTTCCCTTTTATGCTCCATCGCAGGTTACTCTCGCCGCAAACACCGTGAACCCTGCCGCAAAGTGATCTCCTTCTTCTTGGGTCTGCGAGTCGATCGCATTTATGAACATCGCATTGTTTGGGACAAGAAGCTGTTGGACCGAAATAGCGAACCGTTCGCTCAGCTAAGCTATGAGTCTGTTAGAGCTGTAAGTCCGCCACCTCGTCTAGTAGGCGAACAAAAGTTAACACAAGTAATTTCACAAAAACTTCTCCTAGATTGACTCTGCGATGTCGATGACTCCCTACTCGGACGAATTCATGGATGCCAAAGTGAATAATATCTACCGCGGTGATCCTCATCTGGGCGGCAGCGGCGTCTTTGTGAATCTAACCATAAAGGTGATCATCGTCTAATTTCAAGATCGTGCAACTCTGACTGTTTCTGTCTATTGTAACTAACTCTTTTCTTTCCATTCTTCTTTCAGCTCGATGAAAGCGTTGAAACGCTGCGTCCCAATTTGCGCAGCGATGTCCAGAAGCATCTGTTGGGTGTCATCCATCGACGCAACAACAATATCGGCAACTCTGTGCTGTACGTCACCTCGCCCGACGGTGCCATTTCTGCGCTTCACGACTTGGATGAATGTCAATCGAACGAGCTGAATGACTGTCATGCGAGCGCCATGTGCAGCAACTCCTGGGGCAGCTTCCGTTGTTCGTGCGATGCCGGTTTGCGGGATCCTTGGGCCGATCAGCCGCAACGAGCCGGTCGTGATTGTCAAGCGTGTCCCGACGCTTACTGCAACAATCGCGGCAGCTGCAGTTACAACGATGTCGGCGCTCAGGAATGCGTCTGCGATTCGGGTCACTATGGAGGGCAGTGTGAGATCGATGGCGAGGTGTTGGGCGTGGCCATTGGGGCGTCAGTAGCAGCTGTCATTATTATTGTGCTGACGTTGGTATGTTTGATCATGTGGTCACGTCGTTGGCAACGCGAACAGAAGAACGCTATGGGCTCGCCAGTTTTTGGCTACATGAACACGGCTCCACTGAAGTCAGCGGCCGCTATGGCACAACCCGCTTACCAAGTGACTTTGGAGGATCGTATGCGATGGGCACAAATAGCGGATGTAATGGCGCAGACAAGTAATCATTACGGGGTAAGTAACAAGCAGTAGAAGGGAACAGAGATAGTACTCCCACTCCCACTCTGTACTGTCTCAGAACTGAGTTTAAATTTGCTTACTTTCCTTCAGGCTGAACCGATCGGTCCTACACGCCCCTCATCGGCTATGTTTGCTTATCCCAATCTTCAGGCAATGGGAATGGGTACCATGGGCGGTACCATGTCCATGCAGAGCAATATGCAAATGCATCAAAATGCGAACCTGCCACCGGTTCCATTGCCACGGTATGAGTGCGTATTTTAAAAAATACTGGGTTCCTTTTCTAAATTTATAATAATCTCAACTTTCACCACAATAATCCAGAAGACTTGGCCTGAGTTCCCGTTCGAATGGCATGCGTACTCTGGAGAATTCCAGTTCAAGTGAAGAGGAAGACCGCACCGATTTGTTGGGTAGAAATTTTCAGGTGCCGCGTCCTAAAAGTCGTAGCAACGGCAGTATAGCGGTAAGAATTCTCATCATATTTGTAATAATATCAAATTTAAACGTACTAACTTTGTCATCCTCTCACTCTCTCTCTCTTTTGCTCTATCTTTATGCTTAATACGTATTCTTCTTTTCTATATCTCTCTCCCTCCATATTCTTTGCTTCTTTTTGTCTTCTTTCTTCATGCTATTTCTAGAATCAATCTGGCATCTATTACGATGTCGATTACGAGCCATCTGGCAACGGCATCGGCAGCACTAGCGTCGATCATCTGTATGGCTCCCAAAATCAATCGTCATCTCACATTCATGCGCACTCACACGCCCACTCGCACCCACACAGTAGCAACAATCATATACCCGGTCCTCAGGGAATACCTATGAGCACATATACGTCAGGAAGAGCGCCCAGCAGTTACTACATGAAATGAATCTAAATGAAAACGAATTAAGATTGAAAAAACGGTCCATTTTCATCATTTTTTCTTACTCTAAATACGCAGACGACCAACGATTATGGATTATGATTAGCGGAGTACAACTTGTCAAAGTATTAAAAAAAAATCAAGAAGTACAGATCGTTAATAGATCGTATTATTTTGCTGTCCGCAGTTAAAATTTAAATATTAATGTTGGTTAAATAAGAGTACGATCAAATAAATAGAGATTAACGAAATGAATTCGGGAATGAAAGCAATAATTTAAGTTATATTCTGTTGTGAAATGAAAGCTGTTTTGTGTACGAAAACAGCTTATGATCTTTTATTAAAAAGAAAATATTTAATGAATGATGATTCGCTTCACTGTCTCCCTCTCAGCGATGACTTCATTATCCAGCTCGTGACTGGAATATATAAATGTTAAGAGTATATATAACAACATTTATATTAAGAGTATTGGAAATGTGATCAATGCCATTAACAACGAAAGCTAAAAGCTTACAATTAAACTTTGTTTTTGAAAAATAAAATTAAGTTCTTTAAAATATGCAATTTAAAAAATTGCAATAAATATAAAAAACCAGAATGTAATGAAATTTAGTTTTAAGATGTGTCGATTAAGCAAGCCCTGTTCCTCCTCCATCTACCCCTCCCCCCCCCCCCCCCCTCCCCTCATCTAGTCGTTAAGTTGTTGTATATACTTATATTTATAGTATAATATATATTTAAAAATTATATAATGCTTGAAATGATTTTTGTTAATAATTAATAATATATAATATTAATAATTAAAAGGCCGAATCATCGAAATATATTAATTTATATAGATTATAAATTATTTTTCGTCGTCGCAGAACATCGAATGATGATTATTATGTATAGATTATTATTGGATATTGAAAGAAACAAATTACAATATTATTATTATTGTATAGAAAAAAATACTGATAATATATGTTATTAAATTAGAAATTATAGTAATTTGATTAAT
The DNA here is from genome assembly GCA_949629155.1 of Myopa testacea. NCBI lineage: Eukaryota > Metazoa > Arthropoda > Insecta > Diptera > Conopidae > Myopa > Myopa testacea. The sequence continues at coordinate 56,079,624 of OX451346.1, forward strand.
AATTTGTAACTAAAAATGTTTTTAAGTTATGATTATTGTATGTAAGATAATTTATTTTCAATAAATATTAATTTAATTGTAATTGAAGTCTTTTCTTAGCCTCGTAGAATGGGAAAAGCTTATACAGTAAGCATTGCATCATTTCACCCCGCTGTTGGAAATTCTGAATCCATCCGTCTATAATTTTGAAAGCGAGTTTAATTCCATAAACAACTTCACAAAGTCACTAAGATTTGATTATTTGATGTATAAAGCTTTTTTTATATTAAGATACACAAAAAATCTTATAATAAAAAAATTAGTACACAAATAATACAAAAATCCAACAAATTTATGTGTATAGAAAAGTCATTCATTAATATATTTCATCTACATTATCCACCATCATTGTTCATTATCTTTTATAATGAACATCATCGTTATTTTAGCTTAGATATGCAACTAAATGTATCGCAAAAAAATACTCATGAGCAAAACTTTATAAATTATATAATATTAAAAAAAAAAGAATATAAAATTTAATTGAAAAAAGGAAACAAATGCATTGATTCTAGGAAATTGTGATAAAACACAAAGATTGAAATGATAGAAAAAATTATAGAAGATAGAAAAAAAAAAGAAAAATAAAAGCAGACAACAGAGATGTAAGCGTTAAACTTGGCAGATTCAATATCATTTAAATTAAAAAACTTTAGTTTTATTTTTTAAGCCTCAGTAATGCGGGCGCGGTGTAGAGTATTGTGTGTGACATGTATCATCATTTATCATTTCTTTTTATTCTTGGTTGAAGCAGGAGCAGCGGACGGCACACCAGTTAAAACAGTGAGTTGTTTTTTCAAGGCCAGTAAAATATCAACTTCCGGCTTCCAAACAGAAGGTTGTGAAGAAGCTTTAAGAACTCGCACTTGTTCAGCCTACACAAAAGAAAGGGAAGGCCAGGAAATTCATTGAAAGGAAACAATTAAAAGGTAGCGGAATGAATTTAATTACTTGTTTAGCGATTTGAGCTTCCAAGACTTGTACTTTAATGGGATCTACTATCGATGCGGAGGTGGTTGCTGGAACAGTTGTGGCTTCTTTTTCTGCCGAAGCTAATTGTTTCTTTAGATCCAACAAAATATTAACTTCTGGTTGCCAGACACTTTTGTCCTTAGTGGTTGCTTTAAGTTGGCGCACTTTTTCGCCTTGCTTCTGTACGGCTTCCTCTAGTTTCTTCACCTTTTCAGCATCGTTTCGCACAGCTTCTTGATTACTGTTGGTACTCTTAACTTCGGCAGCAGACTTTATAGTCAATTCAGTCAATTGTTTCTTTAGATCCAATAAAATATTCACTTCCGGTTGCACAACTTTTTTATCCTTAGTGGTTGCCTTAAGTTGGCGCACTTTTTCGCCTTGCTTCTGTATAGCTTCCTCTAAATGAGCAACTGTTAAGAGAACCTGTTTAGAATCACCAGCAGAGGCGTTGTCGCCACTCAACACTTGAGGACCTGCATATTTTTTCTTCAACTCATCGATGTAGGATTGCTCGAGCTTGGTAAAGAGTGGCGCTGGTTTCCCGATTTTGTGACCAGATTTAAGCAACATCACCATAAAAGGCTTACTTTGAAAAGAGTTGGCATAAAATTAGTATCTTAATCGAATCAAACTTAGTAATTTTCTAAACTTACTCTGCATTCAGCAACGTCTGCTTCGAATTAAGCTGAGCAAACAAAGTTCGCGCCGTGCTGGGCATGTAAGGGAAGAGCAGATTGGCCAGCAGGCAAGCGATGTTGCAGCAGATGCCAATAATGGTAGCCGCCCGCACTTGTTGCTCCGTCGTCCCCTTCAACAGCACCCACGGCTGCTGCGTCTGCATGTAGCCGTTGCCGTGACGCGAGATAGAGAGCAGATGCCGAATGCCATCGCGCAGTTTAGCCTTCTCCAGGGAGTGGACATAACCACGAAGCTCGCGATTGATTAGTGCCAGTAAAATGAACTCGTCGTTGGTCAGCGGCATGGCGGGAATAACGCTGTTGTAGTTCTTCTCACAAAAGACAAGAGCGCGATTCACAAAATTGCCCAAATTATTGAGCAGCTCCGAGTTGTTGCGTGCTGCCAAATCGTTCCAACTGAAGCTGGAGTCTTGACCTTCGGGACGAGCTGAAGCTAAATAGAAGCGCCACACATCCGCTGGTATTCCTGTCTCCTGAGCATCATTCCCAAAGACGCCGATGCCGCGACTTTTGCTGAACTTGCCGTCTTCATAGTTCAAGTACTCGGTGGCCATGATGTGTGAGGCGAGCGTATAACCGCAATCACTGGCCAGCAGGGAAGCAGGCCACATGACCGAATGGAAGGGCACGTTATCTTTCGCCATGAATTGGAAGAGCTCTACATGGACGCCCTCTGCCGGTTGCCACCATTGAAGGTATTCTTTGGTGTATCGCTTCGATATGGAATGATATCCAAACGGTGCATCGAACCAAACGTAGAACACTTTATTCTCGAAGCCCGGATGAGGAACGGGGATGCCCCATTTGAGGTCGCGTGTAATGCAACGCGGCTTCAGACCTTCACGCAACCAGGCGCGGGTGATGACACGTGCATTGTTCGTCCAACCGGATTCGGATTTTTCCACCCATTCCCGCAGGCGCTGCTCCAACTTCGGCAGATCGAGGAAGAGCTGCTCCGAGGAGCGAACAACTGGTGCCGTATTACAAACCTTGCAGCGGGGTCGTATGAGTTCCGTAGCATTGACTAGTTTACCGCATTTGTCGCATTGATCGCCGCGTGCATCTTCGTAGCCACAACCTAGATGTGGACAAGTACCTTCCACAAATCTAGAGGAAAAGTAAACAAATTTATTGGGGATTAAGAATATTTAGAGGTCGAAAGAGAGCTCGGAGGAAAACCTCACCGATCGGCTAAGAAACGATCGCATTTCTGGCACAGTAGCTGTTCCACGCTCTCCGTCAGTATAAAGCCGGCATCGTGAACCTTCTTAAAAGCTCCCTGAACAATTCTACAAGAAAACAATTTTTTTAATTTTTATCCATTTTAAAGTAAGGTGTAATTTTAATGTTTTAACGATTTTTATATCCATATTGTTGTTTTAAAGTACCGTATAAACTACAACTAAATGCAAAACGAAGCCCTCTCTTCTTCTTCTTTGTAGATCAGGTGCCTGCTATATTTGTACAGCCGAATCTCAAAATTTTGAATGAAGGTAAGTTTAGTATTTTTGATGTTCTTAAAAGCGTTCGACCTTCAGGTCGTACAAAGCACCACCAATTCGAAGTCTTGTCTAAGGTTAACCTTCTTGATCAGAGGTTAAAGAATATTTTAATACCTCAGCCATTTAGTTGATTACAATACAATTCTATATTTAGATTCGCGAGAAAACGATTTATTAGTATAAACCGTGACCTACCCATACACTGCTTAGATCAAAATATGATTTTTACTATCATAATGTAAAATATATTATTTTGCTCAACATACTCTGTTTGCTCTTGCGTTGTTGTGCGACCGAAATAATCAAAACCAATACCAAACCAGCGGTATATGGAATTATGAAGTTCATAATATTTATCGCAAATTTCCTTCGGTGTGAGATTCTCGGCTAGAGCTTTGTTCTCAGTGGCAGTTCCATATTCGTCAGTACCACAAATGAACAAAGTATTATAACCAGCAGATCGTGCATATCTGCAGTGAAAAAAGAATGTTAAAGTCATGTTAAAATGATAAATGTTTTTTTATATTGATAAAAAATGATTTCAGAAAAAGTTCAGTTACCTCGCATATATATCCGCGGATAAGACACAGCCAATAATATTACCCAGATGTGGTACATTATTGACGTATGGTAACGCAGACGTAACCAAGACATTACGTTCACCCGGTCGCGGCAGCACAATTTTAGCTTCCTTATGTTCAGGCACGTGTTTAATGTATACGAAAGAGGAGCGCGCCGTCTGCAGCTCCTCATCGGTGACGGTGTCCACAAGATGTGATGCAGTTTCGGCGAGTAGTTTTGTTGCATTCGAGGATGAGGATACATGAAGTGGTATATGATGAAGACCACCATAACGATTGCAGTTTTGAAGAGAATAAAATGTTAGAGGTTTAAGCGGTTGTATAGACAGCACAGCTTGGACTTCGGAAAGAGCGGCTAATTTTCGATACCAGGCCAAAAGATTTTCAATATTTTGAGCACCTTTTAGAGTGCCATCGGGTGCCAACAGACACCAGACGGAGATGTCTGCCGCAGATAGTTTATCACCCGCCAAATATGGTGAAACCTTGAGACGTTCGTCGAGTTTCTTCACCAAAGAATTGAGGACGGGCAACGCATTCCGATCGGCATGATGACCCACGGCTAAATGATGGGTGAGCGCTGGAGCCAGCAGAGTGCTGGACCATTCAAGCCACTAGGAAAAAACACAATCGAAGCATTTGATACATTAGTTGCTTTAAATTGACCAAGTCTTAGACACGCTTTTTAGATAATTTAGAATTTATTTCAAGGTCACAATGCGAATTACAAGGTCACAGAAGACGATGTTTTATATTTTTAGTTTCGTTCATTAAACTCACTTCATCACGGTACAGTCCCTCATTCGGGAATAGATACTTCGCTACTGCATTCGTGGAAAATAATCGCACTCCATTATCCAACTCCAACGTTGGCAGAATGAGAAATTCTTTACCGGCAGCGTCTAAAAGAGCGAAAATGCGGTTAAATGAAAGATGTTTCAATTCATGATCACAGAACCCAGAGCCTTAATTAATCAATTTGAACTCCTGCCCAACTACAAGCACCCACGCACACGTCCACCCACCCACCATTTAGGTTAACTTTTTCCACCACAACTTCTCGTTTCGCAAACTTGGACAATAACAGCAGCTTCAGTGCCAGCGGATTCCCTTCATTCGTATAGATTTTCATTTCGCCGACTTTAATATGTCTCACTTTTGACTTATTATTTTTATGTCTACTTAAACGTGGCACTGAAGGGTTAAAATAAATTTATTGCCAACTTTAAATTTAATTTTAGACTATGCAACAATCACAAACTCCTAATTAGTTTTATTGTCAAAGCATGGAATGTCAAAAATAAAGGGAGTGCTGCCAAGTTTTTCTTCCAGCGTGAGTTCCTAAGAATGCTGCCGTATCGCCGTTTAAAGTGTAAATAAAATGGAAAAACTTTAAGTGAATCATCCCAGTATTGTTGCTGGTATTGTAATTTTGTTTTTATGTTAATTGCAACAACAAACAGAAACAACAATTGCGGAACACGAAAAATTGTGTTTATGAAAAAAACCGCCGCAGGTAAAAAAATAACGCGATTTTTCATAACAATTTTTCAATTTTACGTGTTTTGCAATTGTTGTTGTTGTTGCGGTAGAACTTGTATAACAAATGTTTTGTGTTTACGTGTGTGTATTTTAATGTATATATTTTCTCCTAAATTCCCGCACCGATTTTTATGATATACATATACCTTTAATAATGGTAAGGGAATCTTTATTACTTTTGTTTTAAATATATAGATTAACTATAAATTTTAGTTAGGCAAAAATTAATGAATGAAAAAAATTTTTCCTAAAAATCCGAAATTTCATTTTTCTACAAAAGTAAACGGTTTTCAATGAAATATGGATTTACATAAATGAATGATAATTCGAATACCTTTCCAAGGAAATCAATAACATGTAGCTATCTTCTAAAGCTTAGGAGACATAGATCCGACATTTTCCAAGTTCAAATGGCCATAACTCGGAAAGCAGACGAGATCAGAGCACATTTTTTGTTTTTTATGCCATTTTCAAGTTTTCTAAAACGTTTTATTAAAAAATGGCTTCGTTTTATTTTGGCTTATTATTAGAGCCCATTACATAGAGACATTAGCATTATATTTGTTACATACTGAAATTGACGAAATTTTGGAATGATCAGCGTCATCTCCTGAGTCGATTTAGCCATGTCCTTCCGTCTGTATATCTGTCTATCTGTTGAAATCACGATCACAGGAGAACCGGAAATATCATAATGAAATTTGTCAGATATATTGTTTCTTATGGTGTGCAGGTTGGTATTGAAAATTGGCAAAATCGGCCAACGGCTACGCCTATTTTTTATTAGAAATGTAATATAACTTAAATCATATAAGCGATCGGTTTTGAGTTATGACAACCAAACCTGGGTATAGAATAGCATTATCCAAATATGGCAAATATGGGCGTATATTTAGTTACACGGGCACTTTTTAGGTTACACGCTAAAAAGTTCGCTAGATCTAAAAAAATTGTTTAGATCTAGATAAATTTTGCTTGCTGATTTTCAAAGCCAAATATCCGCTTCTTAATATCCCTTTTAAATTAGGTTCCTATGTCAAACAGTTTTTGAGAAAATTAATGCCAAAGATAAAATTTGAATAAAAATTCCGAAAAAAATTTTTGATCGCAAGTGAAAAAGGATATTAAGAAGCTGATATTTGGCTTTGAAAATCAGCAAGCAAAATTTATTTAGATCTAAACATTATTTTTTAATATTATTTTTTCCGATGTTAAGTCGGATTTTTATAAAATGGCCCCTTCCGTATAAACGGGGGGAAATTGACCTCCCTCTCATACGATTTTTTTTCTTGTCTCGACTCAACCTACACGCCCTAGTCTTTTGTCCCCACTTATGCGAAACACCCTGTATATATATTATATATATAAATTGTGTTACAGGGCAATTGTGTTTAATTACAGGTAAACTAGAAAGCGGAAGAAGGCGGGGCAGTAGCCGTCACCCCATGCCCCAAAACAACCAGGAAAGGAAAATGAAAAGCGACTACCGCAACACGCGCAGCAAAAAAATCGCATAAGCAGTCTAACGTCTACTTCGGCAGCGGTTCCCATCCACTCGGGCTGAGACGATCCAAATCGAGCACCTTCGAAAGCAGCCGCGGGCGTCTGTTGGGCAAATCGACTGATGCACCCACTGACTGATTATAAATTATATAATCAATTAAAATTATATTAAATCAAATAAAACAAAATTATATTATTCTATAATTTCTATATAAAAAAAATTTCTATACACATATTAGTACAGCGTGGCGACTGTTACCTTTTGCAAGGTAACTGTAATGACCTTTTTTCAAAGGTAAAGTCTCAAATTTTTTTTTGTTTTGTTTTTAGTGGCATTACTGTAAACAATAACCTAGTTAGAAGACGAAATCATTCAGTGTAAAAAATTTGAGAAGAATGGACGCCAAACGAGAACTTGTATGCGAATCGGAGTGCTGTTGCGGCCCACAGTCGGCGGCGTCGTTTGATGAACTGGTTTCGTTATCGCGTTTGAGTCATAGCAAATTGAATAAATTGTATTGCAGGTCAACTGGAGAGAGGACGAAGGTGGCGCAGTAATCAATCAGCCCCCACTCCCCAAAACAACCAGGAAAGGAAAATGAAAAGCAACTGCAGCAACACGCGCAGCAAAAAAATTAGATGACGAATTGGTGACGAGGTTGATGACGAGCTTGATTACAATTTTGATGACAAAAGCAGGAATTCAAGAAAAGTCATTAAAATGTACTATTATATTATTAATATATATATAAGAAACAAAAAAAGTTTATGACGAATTGGTGAGGAGGATGATGAAGATGAAGATTTTGACAGTGATAGTGTGGAGCCGGCTAGGGAGAAAAAAAAGAAGTAATTGCAACAAATTATTATATTAAATTAATTAATTATATGTAAATTAAAGTATATGTAATGCATTAATAAGCAAATGCCATGTGAGACACACCGAGCTGACTATAAATTTATATACCTTTATATAACAACAGAAACAGCTTTTGGAACTATAGAATGCTCCGAAATTGTTTGTTTTTGTTTTTTACGGTATCTCCAACAATAGGAAAAAATGCATTTAAAAACTCACATTCTCGTAAGTACACAACACTTGTATAACAAGTTCTAATGTAACAGAAACAACAATTGCGGAACACGAAAAGTTGTGTTTATGAAAAATGCCGCAAGTGAAAAAAATCACGCGATTTTTCATAACAATTTTTCGTGTTTTGCAATTGTTGTTGTTGTTGCGGTGGAATTTGTATAACAAATGTTTTGTACTTACGTGTGTGCGTTTTAATGTACATATTTACAAAATTAGTCTGAATTCTAAATACCCAAAAAATCAATAAATAAACAAAAAAAAAAAATTCATTTATTATTTTATTTATTTTCCCGCTTTTTTTCCGTAGTTGTCGCACCCAACCAGAGCAGCATTGTGTGCTGAATTAATCGCCAACTGAGCAGCCTGCATTCAAATAACTTTCAATGCGAAAGAACAAAAAACACGCTATGCTCTATACCTTTCTTTTTCCAGATGACATTATAAGCAAAAAAAAAGGGAAAAGAAATTATCACGTTTTCAGCGAAGCGCCATCTACACATGAATAATAATAACATTTGCATGAAATGGACCTTGTAAAATTTCTTGACCGAGATGTTCTTGTCCCGGATGTATGCAGCAGATATTATTTTCTAGTAAGAAAATCATTGCTGATAATTTTTACCAATGAATGGTAAAAATAAAATTAGCACGATTAATTTTAATTAATTAAATTTAACACGATGTGACACGGCAACAACTTTTACCGCATGCACATTCATATCTGCATGGATACATATATAAATATATATAAATATGACACACATATGATTAATAACTTTAATTTGGAGCACTGTCCTAAGACTACGATCCTTATCAATCAATCCTTATAAATCAATTGGTGAAACAATTAATTATATAAAATTGTTAATTAATTATTAATTGTAAAAGCCGTGTACCGTATATTGTTTATGTATCCAGGTATTCTGCAACAGATTATTTGAAGAAATTTTTAAATTTAAACATATATTTACATTAAACATATATTTATTATTAAACATATGTATATATAAATAAGAACTCTAAAATACAAATATTATTAAATTTTTAAAATTTAATATATTAAATTGACAACAAGTATTAAAAGTGAATTTGATTCAAAGTTGGTTGAGCTAGTTTCAGCCAATCCAGCACTATATGCGAATGCTTGGGTATTATATGATCTAAAACGGCAATCGATGATTTCCTTTGGGTCGTTATTCTGCGCAATTCAGTTATGTCTTCATTCCGTAAAACAGAGCCATCTACAGATGAATTGCGGGCCTCAATACCAAAAAATCCAAAATTATTTACAAATTGCAATAAAAAACACAATCAAAAAATCATCGATGGTGGAGATGTCAAGCATTGGATGAAGAACCACAAATAAAAGCTAGTTTTAAGAATTTTTTGAAAAGAAGGAATGAAGATGATTTACAATCTGCTATTGACCCTAGCGAACTTATGGAGAAGAGGGCTAGATATGATTCAAGTTCAGTGAGCTAAGATGTTTTGTTATGCTTGGCATTTGTGAAAAAAAAGAAAGAAAAATTAAATAATTATTGAAAAATATTTTAAAAAAACCACAAATAGCGAAAAATTGAAAAATATTAAAAAAAAAAATAGTGGAAAAGAAACATTAATCAATTTAAAAATTATTGAAAAATATTTTAAAAAACCACAAATAGTGAAAAATTAAAAATTGAATTAATTATTATGAATTATTATTAATTAATTATTGAAAAATATTTAAAAAAAAAATAGTGGAAAAAAACATTAATCAAATGAAAAATTATTGAAAAATATTTGAAAAAAACTACAAATAGTGAAAAATATTTAAAATAATTACTAAAAAAAACTTTAGTTTAAAAAAAACTAAAAAAGCTAAACTTTGTTTTTTTTAAAACAAAGAAAAAAAACTGGTAAGTAAAAAAAATCAAATCATAAATTCTTTTCCTTCTTTTCAATTACATGTGCTGCGCATCCCACAATGTGCTACACAGAGTGCTGCCTCATGGAGGCGCCAATATAATAAATATTTAATACTATAATAATAAATTATATAATATATAAATATAATACAAATAAACTAAAATAAATAATTGTAATCATAAATTAGAGAAAAAAGGAAAGGGAAAAAAGAAAGAAACCTATAGCTCTTATCGCTCTCAGGGACGCAGCGACCACACGCAAAGAGAGTTAAACACATACTAATTTATGTGTTCAATCAACTGCATACTCCATATAACAGCAATGATGCAATTTTGAATATGAATGGATCGATATCGAAAATTAAAAATTAGAAGTTAGGAATTAAAGATTCAAGAAATTGAAAATTTTTTATAATTTTAAAAATCACATAAAAAATAGTATTTAAATCAGCGATTTTGAGTGTGTATTGGGAATTTTTTGTGCTCAGCGCTGAAACACAAAGCATGCGTTTTTTTGGATTTTTATTGTCTGCACGCTACATATTTAGATTATTTCAGCACATTGTGATTGAAACACAAGATCGGAAATTAACTTTTAATGAGTAATGTATATATAATAATATTTTATAAAATAAAGTAGATAATGGAATAATATTTTATAATATGAAGTAAATTGAATAATCTAATAATATTTTTTAATATAAAGGGGAAGTTCACATAAACTTTGTCATAAAGACAAACATCGATAATTTTTTTGGTGGAGCAAAATCAAACAAGCGCAGCATACAGTCCTATATCGTCGATGGCTCGGAAGCTACTGATGAGATTTCGTCAAATGCTCTCAATGTATACATATATTGTCAGTAAAAAATTCACTAGCCGAATGGCTGCTCTTGGGCACCGCTGATTTAAATTAACAATTAAAACCAAAATCAGAATTTAATATTAAAATTCGACAACGTGAGAAGGTAAAATCAAATGGAAGAAATACAATTTTTTCAAAACCATTACAATTTGGCTTAATCGTCATCAGGGTGAGGAAACGGCGGAGAGAAACCATCCAGTTTGGAGCCTGTTAGACGGTTGGCCGAAAAACCATAGACGAAGAAAAATAAATTGTGTTTAATTACAAGTCAACTGGAAGGTGGCGCAGTAGCCGCCGCCCACGCCCTAAAACAAGCAGGAAAGGAAAATGAAAAGCGACTGCAGCAACACGCGCAGCAAAAAAAATCGCATAAGCAGTCTAATGTCTACTTCGGCAGCGGTTCCCATCTACTCGAGCTGAGACGATCCAAATCGAGCTTCGAAAGCAGCAGCGGGAGTCTGTTGGGCACATCGACTGATGCACCTATTAAAATTATATTAAATTAAATAAAACAATTATATTATATACATATGTATATGTATATTAGTACAGCGTGGCGACTGCTACCTTTTTTCAAAGGTAAAATCTTCAAATTTTTGTTTTGTTTTTAGTGCCATTACTGTAAACAATGACCTAGTTAGAAAACGAAATTATTCAGTGTAAAAATTTTGAGAAGAATGGACGCCAAGCGAGAACTTGTATGCGAATCGGAGTGCTGTTGCGGCCGAGAGTCGGCGGTGTCATGTGATGAATTGGTTTCGTTATCATGTTTGCTTATATGTATGTAACAATTACTTCTTTTTTTCTTTATTTCTTTCTTTTACTAATATATGTATATATATATTAGTACATTGTAATTACTTTTCTTGAATTCCTGCTTTTGTCATTGAAATTGTAATCAACCTCGTCACCAAATATATATATATATATATATATATACATATATGTAATTATTAATACAGGAATTCAAGACAATGGAGCAAAGAAACATTAAAATATTGAAATTGGAAATAATTATTTAAAAAAAAAAACAAGTAGTGAAAAAAAACATTAAAATATTGAAAAATATTTAAAAAAAAAAGAAATATTGAAAACAATTACACTCAATTCTTGCGGCCGACAGTCGGCGGCATCGCGTGATGAACTGGTTTCGTTATCATGTTTCGTTATCATGATTATACGTAACAATTACTTCTTTTTTTTCTTTATTTCTTTCTTTTACTAATATTATATATAAGTACATTTTAATTACTTTTCTTGAATTCCTGCTTTTGTCATCGTAATTGTAATCAACCTCGTCACCAATTCGTCATCTAATTTTTTTGCTGCGCATGTTGCTGCAGTTGCTTTTAATTTTCCTTGTTGTTTTGGGGCGTGGGCGGCGACTACTGCGCCACCTTCGTCCGCTTTCCAGTTGACCTGTAATACAATTTATTCAATTCGCTATTCCTGACTATCACAGGAATTCAAGACAATGGAAACAGCGGGCAAAAATATTGAAATTGGAAATAATTATTTAAAAAAAACAATTAGTGAAAAAAAAAACATTAAAATATTGAAAAATATTTGAAAAAAAAAGAAATATTGAAAACAAGTACACTCAATTCTGTTTTTACACGGTCGTGTTTTACACGGTTTTAACAAGTTTTGAAAAGAAACAAATTTTAAATTTTTTTACACGATTTTATTCCATTTAGCACGATTTCAAATCTTTTGGGCTTTAATTTTTTTTCTTAAATTTAATTTTTGCGAAATAGCATTTTTGAGAAATAGCAGAGCAATTGTAAATAGCACAAATTTAGGGGAATTTCCTTTTAGTGCAACAATCAAATTTATTTGTGACAGCAACTTTTTTTTTTTTTAATAACTATGCTTGTGTAAAAACACATTATATATGTGATTTCAATAGGTTTTGATTTTTGACCTAATTTCAATAGGTTTTAGAGATAAGGAACCAATCACCTATTTTGCATACGAACAACGTCTTTTTTACACGGGTTTTCCTGGAACCAATTTCCGTGTAAAAACAGAATTGAGTGAACATTGAAATATTGAAAAAATAATTGAAATAATTATTTTAAAAAAGTGAAGAAAAGGACATTGAAATATAATTTAAATAATTATTAAAAAAACTTTAGTTTTTTAAAAAAAAACTAAGCTAAACTTTGTTTTTTTTAAAACAAAGAAAAAACATAAGAAAAAAAATCCAATCATACATTCTTTTCCTTCTTTTCAATTACATGTGCTGCTTATCCCACAAAGTGCTACATAGAGTGCTGCATCACGGAGGCGACAATTTAATAAATATTTAATACTATAATAATAAATTATATAAATATAATACAAATATACTAAAATATTGTGTGCGTTAAAAATGCTACTAAATCGAGCATTATGAAGTCAGTGAATGTAACTTCATTTGTGCCTTTAGTATACAAGAAACGAGCAGATTTGCCATGGCTTTCGCGCTCTTTGTTCTCCTCTATATGAGACAGTATCCATTTCCTGCGTGTCTCAATGTGGTCATCGTCAACAATGCCATTATATTTAAATGCCACCGCGTAGGTTTTTCATTTCGCGGAAATATTTGTTCACCTCATCAGGGGTCGAGCTAGCCAATCCTTTATAATATTTGCTGGCTGCATTTGTTGTGTGAATTCTCCATTCTTCGTACTCTGCCAACGAGTAGAAGAACAGCTCTTCATTTAATGTCACGTTAATGAGGGGTGTTAAAAAACACTCGACAGAATCCAACCGCAGTAGCTCTTGCCAGTAAGTGTGGAACAAATTTATAATCAATCCTTTAATGTGGGCACCATCTACATTGGCATCGGTCATAATCATTACTTTTCCGTAATGTAATGATTTGACGTTATCCCTGGTAAAGTATTCTTTACCTTCTTCGAAACCAATAACTTCGCTCAACTGCTTTATTATTGGGTTTCTCAGGGAATCATTCAACGTCGAGTCCCGGACGTTCTTCAATTTTCCACATAATGGGAAAACGCCGTAAAAATCTCGGCCGATAACATCCGAACCAGTGACAGGAACTAGTTTTCCCGAGTCACCCTCAGTAATTATTAATGTGCATTTATTGGAGTTTTCTCCACCTGCTTCCTTAGCATCGACTAGCTTTGGAAATTAGCGGCATTGCAATTGGAGTTGCAAATTCATCCAGCTGATCGTCAGTTGATGGTTCCTGGCTAGGTGCTTCTGTAATCTCCACATTGTCTTGGTTTTCGGTGTGATTAATTTCTTCGGCACTTGTCTCCACCAATATGCGCTTAGGATAGCTGCTGATAACTTCTGCAGTAGCTTCCTTCCGCTTCTGATGAATCAGCCGTTTATGATCAAACAACTTCTTTTTATTGGTGGACTGCCATCCACAATGGTCACAAATAGCGGAATCAATTTCTTTCTTGTGCACTTTTATCAAATCTTTATAAAATTCCTTATAAGTTTGGAAGGAAAAATTATACAATTAGGGCTTAACGCTAGATGTACAGATGGAGTCATTTTGATTCCTTTTGGGTTAACTTATTCAAAAGTGGATATTATTCTAAAAATTCTTTTCTACCTTTGTGTACCGATGGACTCATTCTGACTCAAGGTTCAAAAGTTTGGGTTTTGCGTGTAATTAAGGTAAAGCTATAAATTTTGATTTCCAAATAAAATTCATGTTTTGAGTTATTGAGAATATTTTGAATCAGTTTTGAGTCTGTCGTAGGGATAAAATAAAATCCCAAAACAAAACGTTCAACTTTATCGATTTAATACATACTTTCTAATTTTTCCACTATTGTCTTCAACTCTATTCCCCAAGCGCTGGAAAACGATTTTTTTTGTGATGACGATGATTTCCACTATTATAATAATTATTTACTTGAAGTTCTCATCTTCTAATTGAAGTTAATAAAAAAATGGTTAGAAAAATGAATCATTCATTGATGGGAACTAAACTACTTACGGAGAGGCATCGCATCCATATGGCGACAACACGTTTCATTGCTAAATTTGTTTGCAGAATTAAATCCACTTCAAGCTGGGATCGCACAACTCGAGGTTACTGTATCCCTTGAAACGATTTTCGCGGTATAAGCTCAGGTGGGGTTTAGTCCAGGTTCTACACCCGTGGTTGTACGGCATCAGCTTTGGTGGGGTGTAGTCCAGGTTCTACACCCGTGGCTGTACGGCATCAGCTTTGGTGGGGTAGTCCAAGTTCTACACCCGTGGTTGTAAGGACAATTATATTTTCCTCATGGAAGATCAGCAATTCACAGAATGATGCATGCTGACACATCATTCTGTTTGCGTTCGGTGGCTCACGGTGGCGCAATCGTCGAGGCTCTCGTGGAGTTTTATCTCCAGATTTTCCAAATCATCCAGCCATAGTTTTTCTGGGGATTTGGTGCGCAAAATTTTTAAAGCTGACAATTTTGCTTGCCAATCCTCTGTGAGATTGTTTTTCTTCTCATCCGTGTATTATAAATCAAACCGTGTATTTTTATATAAATATAAAAAGTATTCAAATCTCTTTTTATAAAATGGCAAACGCAATGCGAAGAACTCTTGGAGGATGTCACAAGTAGTAGAGAAATGGCGTAATTGTTTGGCAATATCCAAACAACGCATGCTGTCCTCTGTCATAACTGTTAATAGCTTTAGCATCTTGCAACAGTCGTCCTCTGACTTGTTGCTGTCGAAATAATGGTCGACGAAATCCACTTGAATATCGACATTCGTTGCTGTGCCTTGGATGTTGTACTTGGTAATGACTTTAGATTCCTTCGTGAACTTTGTAAGTACATTTTCGTACTTTTCCAAATTAAGACCGATTGGGATTTCTGTTATTCTTATCGTATTAGGTGGGATAATACGCAACTTTCCCCAAGAAACGTATCAGTTGTCGACAATGTGCTCAATTTTCCCCTTGAAATTCCTATACTGTAGTTTCATTCGGACGGCACTTTCATTTGTAATCATGCGTCTCAGATTTTGTATTATATCTAGAGCGCAGTGGTTGAATATTTTCGTGTACCAGCCATTACCGATGCCTTCAGCCCCCCCATTAACCAGAATCATTGGTATAATGGGTAAGTAATATTTTGGCTCGATTTTCTTGCCGCCAGTGACTTTATAAGTCAATTAGGGATCATCGGCAGAATGGAAAATAAGACGTGCTAGGGGCGACAGCTTTGCCGAAATATAATGTGGCGCCCCTGCGTCTTTGCCACCTTCACGCCGACTACCAAAATGGCCACAAGCATCCAGAAGATTTATGTTTTTGGTGCCCACATAATTCTGCCCAAGTCTAGTCTGTGCACTGAAACTTGAAATATGCCACCAAATCAAGCATTATGAAGTTTTTGAATGTAACTTCATTTGTGCCTTTAGTGTATAAATACTGTGCAGACAGGCCATGGAAAAATTTAGGTTGATGAAAATGTGACGCACAATTTATAGATATTTGTTGAAGTTTTAGAAGTTGAAACGTATGTAAAAGTTGAATACTTTTTGTAAAAATCTTAGGTTTTCTATTTTGCAGTTTCTAAATTAATCAAAATAATAAAAGAAATTATTAACTAAAGACCAAACAGTAGAATTTTATATGGGTATCTACCAACAGGTGGAGGCATTGGAGGCTATCTTCTCGTATAACACCTTCCACAAACTGATTTCCTGGATGGTTAACTTGTGGTGCCTGCCGATGTTGCTGTATTGTTATTGATAAGATTGTTGTTGTTGTTTTTGTAATTATTGATGATCTCATTGTTATTATTGCTGCTGTTGGTGTTGTTATTAGCAACGTTCGAAGTGACTGTTGAATTCCAGTGTGTGGTATTAGATCCCGACGTTGTTACTTACTCAATGTTCATTACATTCGCCAAGCATCGGAGTTTTCAAACTTTTAACTTCGTCTTCGCTCTGCGCTTCATATGGATCATACACAATAATGTCATCTCGTCGTATTCCTTATCAGGATCGACTTTAACTTGACCTCCAGATGTTTGTAGAAAATAATGTCTGTTTGTAAAAAATATGCATGATAGAGAATTATATCGTATAAATATAATACATATAAATATCGAATCGAATTATAAATATCCAAGTAGAATTACAAGAAGTGCGATTGTGAGTTTAAAACATGTTTTCTGTTAAAAATCTGCACTCATTCTGGTGATAAAAATATGTCTAGAAAGCTAAGGAATTCTACTTTCTTGGTATTGAGAAACTTATGTATGTGAGTTAATTATACATTTTACTTAGAAAAAAATTGAAGAATGGAAAAATACTATAACATACGAAACATCCTGTATAACTAAAAAAAATAGCACTCTCAATAAGATGCGTATGATTTAATATCTATAATTTTAAAAATGCAGGTATTAGTTAATTATTATGCTGAAAAAACTATACTGTATCACTAATATTATGAATATTCTTGAATATTAAGAACATTTAACCATTATTAAAAATGTTTGCTTCATCAAAATCAAATTAAATCAAAATAATAAAAGAAATTATTAACCAAAGACCAAACAGTAGAACCTGGTTCAAGCAGGGACACTGGTGTGCGTAAAAGCATTTCCTACCTCAAAAAAAAAAAAAAAAAAAAAAAAAAAAAACAGTAGAATTTTATATGGGAATTGATATACATATATTATAAAATAAATAAAAGTCGATAAATAGATTTTCTGAAACATGAATATTGGTTTTTCATCCAACAACAAGAATTTTAAGTCGATTAATATATTTTAATGATTAATGATTTAGTTAGTTTGATTTTAATGATATTCATTAAATTTATATTATAGAAAAATATATTTATGAAATATATGATGAATATATATGAAAAAAGAAAAAAAAATTTATATCATTTTAATTTTTGACAAATTAATTAATAAACAAATTGGTAAATAAAGAAAACTTAAAGTAACTAAAGAAACCATAAAGAAATAATAAAAATACTTGCAATACAATTTAATTTATTTTTCGTTCCATCTTTTATTTTAATTTAAATGATTTAATTTAACCTTTTATTTTATTTTTAATTTTAAAATAAATTTGATTAAATTTAATTTCAACGTTTAATTTAGTTAAATTTAATTTCCTTATTCATTTAATTTTATAGTTTCATTTATAATTTTATTCTGCTCCTAATTTTATTTCATATTTAATATGTACATATATAATTTTCATTTAGTATGCAGTTTAATATTACTTTTTTTGCATTTTATTTTTAATTTTCATTAATTATTTATTCTTTCTTCTTGATTGACTTTATTAAGATTCATATTTTCAGTTTCCCAGCCAAGGAAAACTGAACTGAAACCTTTTTTTTGAGGAAAATTTGGTTTCCGTATTTGTTTCGGTTGAAATTAAATCGACCTGCAAATTTTTTTTTAAACATGTATGTATGTAAGTTTCTGTATTTTCATTTCGTACAACAGATAAAGCACCGGAGTTAGGCACCGAAAATAAAGTTTTGGTTTTGGTTCGGAAAAAAAACAAAAAATTGGTATTCAGGTACAAGAAATCAATGTAAGTAGGCCAATTGGTTTGTGTCCATGGTTTTGTTTTTCGCATAAAAGTATGCAATAAGAAATATCTATTTATTTGTTTTGAAATTGTATCTGTTTGAGACAAATTTAAGAAATTGAAAGAAAAACCATTGTGTATAAAAACCTGTACATAATCATTTTAATTTTTTTATTGTTTATGACATTTTCAAGTTTTCTAAAACGTTTTGTTAGAAAATCTCTCCGTTTTATTTTGTCCTTTTATTATTATTAGAGCGATTTATAGCGCATCACATCGAGACTCGAACGGCATCGAACAATCGAGAAGACTCGAAACGAAAGCAGGGAGAACAAGAACCCAGTAAAACAACAAATTTAACTGTGTGTCAGTTTGTATATAGTGTAGTACATATTGTTTTTCTTTTTTTTTGCAAGAATCCAGATGTGTACAATAAAAAGCTTGTTCTTTGTTGTCATGGTTTCGGTTTTGTTCTTTGCAGTTGTTTTACTCTAACGTGGTTGTTGTTGTTTTTGGTATACTGTAACTTTGTTCACGTGAAGGTCACGTGTTCAGTCAAATTGCTGCGATGCTTTTTGGGTCGTGCTTCTTGGATGATGGGTAAAAGCAAGACAAGAAGAAGAAAAGAGAAAATAAACACAGAAGGGTAGAGAGAAAAAAACCGAAATGGGGAAACCGATGTGGAGGTAGAAAGGGAAGGCCAAAATGTTGCCATCAACCCGCAAAATATTTTTGACATGCTTACACTATTTTCGATGAGTTTCGTAATCAGCAACAACAACGCCAGCAGCTGCAATAGAAACAACCATGCCAACAATAATAGGAACAACAAAAGCAATAAAAATAAGATTAACTCTACTAAAGTACAGGGTGCCTACATATGTAAGTAACAGCAGCAGCTGTTAACCCTGTTATCGAATCGCTGGAATCTTCTCTCCTACTCAACACTCCTCTGTTCACTGTCACACCCTGTATTAGCCTGTATTACCCTGCGTGGTGCTCGATATTCCGTGTATCTTTCTGCGCATCCCTTCTGGCGCATTTCCAACACCACTGTTCTTTGTACCGCGTATACTCAGCCCGGGGAAGGGGGGAGTTCTGGCGACTGAGGGCGAGAAATGTTGGCTGGTTGGGCCCGCTCGAGCCCAGCAAGTGCTCTGACAGAAAGCGTTCCACAAGCAAGGAAACCATCGGCAACTCCTTTTTTCGTGCAGTTTGGTAGTTTGGCTCTTTTATTATTATTATTGTTTTTTTTGGGTGGTTCGCTCCGAAGGAGAATTCAAAGTCAAAGGTTTCTTGTGACTACCTCGAGTCTTGCGAAAATCGTTTAGTTTCCTCGAGAACGGAATCGTTGAAAAACGTACGCGCGGCAGAAACACGCAAAAAAGAACAAAAACAATAAAAAAGAACAAATTTTAATTGAAAACTACATTTAATAAAAGTATGTAATTTTTTTTTAAGTGGAATGTTTTAAATGGACAAATTTTGAAGAAATAACTGATAAATGAACTACTTTTAAATGAACAACTTTTGAATGAACCACTTTTAAATGAACAACGTATAAATGAACAAATTTTCAGTGAAGAAATTTTAAATTAACCGATTTTAAATTACCAGCTTTTCATTGAATAATTTTTAAATTGAAAAATGGTTTGAATGAACTACTTTTAAGTGAACACCTATTAAATGAACAACGTTTAAATAAACAACTTATTAATAAAAAACTTAGTTAATTATTCTTCCAATAAGATTATATAATTTGATAGTACTTCAAGGGAGAGAGAGACAGAGCGAGATCGAGAAGAAAAATTTAGTTATTATAAGAGTTAAAGTATTTTTGTTTTTATATATGTTTTATTCTTCTTCTAGCTCTTGTCTATTTAATTGGAATCTAGAAAGAATAATAAAATTATTGCATTGAATCAACTGAAAACTAAAGTGAAAGAAAGAAAACGTCAAAACTTTTGGAAGGTGAAAAAATCATCCATCTGAATCATTAATTTCAAAACACTCTGAGAGAAGAAAACAGTGACGAAGAAACCGTTTTTCGCTTTTCCGGTAAGTTTTAACATTTTATAAATAATTGTTCCCTTTTGTTAGTATTTTGGCTTTATAGTGTTGTTATTAATAATTTTTGAATTTAATTTTTGGAATTTTTAAAAAGAAGCGATTTCAAAATATTTCATTTGAAGAAGAAATTTTTTTCATTCGGTTTTCTTTTATTAAGCAACTCGAAACTCTTTACTACGCATTTGAGTTTTTAGTATAATTTCTTTCACCTGTAAAGTTATTGTACTGTACTGTACTGCAAAAACAATGGGGACTATACAATAAGAAAATAATCGAAAAGTCAATGCCAAATCTCAATACAGTTCAGGGGGAAAAAAACGACATAAAAAATATAATAGAAAAACAATTTAAAATAAATTCTAAACAAAATAAAGCAATAGATTATCTACAGATACAACAGAGATATCGACAGATCCATTAAGCACAACAACAGCAACAACAAAAACTCTCTATACTCGCAATACACTTTTTTCAATTCATCTGCTTTTCTTTCTTTTGTATATTCTCTATCTGGCTGTGAGTTTTTTTATTCTCTCTCTCCGTCCTTTGAGCGTAAAGTGAAAAATCTTGGTTATAAAATCAAAATTTTTGATTATATAAGAAACCAAAGAAAAACCCAAACGAACAAAAACAAAAATATTGAAATAAATAAAGAGAAGTTAAAGGAAAATATTTAAAAGTTTAGATTTTCATATACAATATAAACAACTCTATAGAAGTTGAGAAATTTTATAATAAAAAATTAAAAAAAAAAAAACAAAAGAAGAAACATTTTAGAACCTAAAAAAGAAGGAGTGCGTCCTTTAAAGAAAAAATTTAAATATTTAATAATAATATAATATAAATGATTATTATAATATATACATTTATTGAGGCTTCCAAATTTATAAGATTTATCTTACATGGACTGTAATAAACAATGAAATAAAGTTAACAATCCACCTGATTGTGTGAATTTTGTAATTTAAGGATTTTGCGAATCCAGTGAAATTCGAGTCTTTTATAAATTGTTACTATATTCATTAAAAACCTGAAACTTAGCTGAGACTGACTCAAACGAAGACAGGCGAACACATCTATAAACGTTCACCAAACATACATACAACCATACATTTAAAGCCTTTAATAAACACAATGAATCTTTTGGACACTTTCTTATTTACTTTAAAAAAAAAGTTTAATAATTTCGGGTTTTTTTTAAAAGTGGCAGTGCAATTTTAATAAACCTCTAATGATTTAAATTTAGCTCTTGGTTTAAAATTCAGTACATCTGAAAATTCAGCACCTTTTCTTGTGGCCTTCATAATGAGGACACTCATAAAGTCTTCGTTAAGTTGTTTTATGAATTTGTCCGAAGGTTTTTATGAACAACAATAACAAGTTTTGCGAAAGGTATAAAATATTTTACAACCCTCCCTTCTTTAAAGGTACATATACATACATACATATGTATTTCTTTCTCTCTCTCTCTATCTTTTTTCTTTTATATTCTTTTTTATTTGACTTTTTATTTTCTTTTTTTTTTCTAATTTTGTTCTTGTTTTTCTTCCACTTCTTCTTCTTCTTTTGCTTTTTCTCTTCTTATTATATGCAATTACCATAAATTTAATATCACTTTTACACAAAAGTGTATACCATTCTGCACATTGCTAGAATGGGTTATAGTCATGCATTTATAACGTTTTTGTTGCTTTTTTCCTTACAAAGAAGTTTCTACAAAGAAAAGAAGTTTTTCTTTTTTATATTTTTTATTTTTTTTTGTGCTTCTTGGGAGTGGGAAGAAATGACAAGCACATGAAATATTATTATTGTTTTATTTTTGAAATATTTATGTGTATTGTATGTATGTATATATTTTATATAAAATTTATATTATTTATTATTTATATTATAAATATATCCCTGTGTGTGTGTGTGGTTTTTTTTTGTGTCAAATGTCACTAACTTGACCAATTTATTGTACAACGCAAAATCATGCAAACGAAAAAAAGAGAAACAAGAATAAAAATCGAGAAAGAATTTTATCTGTGGCATGGCCGAAGCTCCAGTACCCTACCTATTCTCATGATTTGTATGGCATAATCGAAAAAGTAGGCGGAACACACCCATCTTTAGATGCATTTGTAATATTGATCCTAGACGCGTAGATAATTTAGTTTTTCTGCGTAGCTGACTGCCAAAAAATATCTATAAACGAATATCTTTTATAGGGTGTTCTTATTATACATAAATATATAATATACATATGTATATGTAAGTGTAGACTGGACGGATGTCACGCCCATCCTGAGCAGGATTGATATTTTTTATACTAAATCTGAAAATATTAAATTTTGTCTTTGTAGATCATTCATTCATGTTTCTACAACTGTCACTTTTGTGGGTCCTTACAACTGAAAGGACAAACTTCATATCCATTTCAACGGTACAACCTCTCTGGTGTAGGGTATAAAAAACGCAGAAAACCGATGGCCATTTCTTTAAAAATAGAACGCATCTCACAGAAATAAAATGCGCGTCTTATATACCATAAAATACGAGTATATTTAAATTTTATTTGTGTTTTTTTTCGTGATTTTTATTGTTTGGTTATTTACGAATTTTCATGACTTTTTCACTTTCACTCAGATTGTGAGAAATTATTGATAAAAATAACCATATCTTTTTTTAAGGATAATAAAAACAAACGTTTAAAGCGTTCATTCTTCTTCGACATAATCTTCTTCTTCCATGTATATCGTCTTCATCTTCCTCCTCCTCCTCCTCTTCTTCTTCTTTTGGACCAGAAGACTGAGCATGCAGATTGAGCTTGTGATGAGGTGATCAAAGTTGATCCACGATATGAACTCGTGTAGCAAAAATGATCACGTGATCAAAAGTCGTAGTTTTTCCTTGAACCGATTGAAAACATTAGAAATTCGCAATTTTATTTTAAAAATTCGAGTCGGAACGAATGTGAGAATGACATGCATTTTATTTTATTATTTATAGATACAACTTTTTTCTTTATTTTACTCTGTATTTATAGATTTTTTGTTTTCTTGTTTGTTCTATTGTAGTCTAATTTTATTTTTCGTTTAATTTTTATTTGCATTAATGTGAATTTTGTGATTTTTCATTTCGAATCTTATTTCTCGAGTTTTTGTTAATGATGATTAATAATAAAGATGATGATGATAATGATGATTATGATAGTGATGATGACGATGTGATATGAAGGCGTATCCACTCGGTTGCTGTTCAGTTTCAATGGAAGAACAGTCTTCAGTCGCGTATTCAACGATTCGTTCAGATGTCGAGTGCAGCATAAAAATATTTTTTACGGCGTTTTTACAAGAACAACAAGAATCTTTTTGTATTTTTTTTTTATTTTTCTATTCAATTAAAAATAACGAGTACTCGTACCCTACGCCTGCTTCTTCAACTGTCTTCAGTTCGAATCTTTTAACGAATTTCCAAAGATTGCCTTTCAAAGAAAATTAAAAGAAAAACAAGCAAAGAAAACACAAAATATTATAGAAAAAAAATGGCCGATAAAAAGTGAGTGCAATTTTTTCCCCTTTATATTTAGTATAAAAGTTTAATTTTGATGAGATCATGAATGTGAAAAAAATAATAAAATAATAAATCAAAATTAACAATTCTGTGCTTTGTTTGGATGTGTTTCTGTGTGTGTGTTTCTGTGTATCGAAAAAATATTAGTATTAAAATGTATTAGAAGATTCCATACGCTGTTCTAAAAATATCAAATGATAAAATAATCTGCAAATAAAATTAGTCGAAGTTGTTTTTTAACTCTCGAATTCGTTTATTTTGCATATATTAACAAAAAAATATTTAAATTAAAATGAAAAACATTACGAATAAAAGGTATCTCATTTATTAATTTATATCGTATTTAAGAATATAAATAGAAATTGGAAAAAACTTATAAGGAGCGGAGAAAAAATCTCTTTAAGCAGCTTCATTAATTAAATCAACAAAAAAATATGAAGACATTCAAAGTTTGTATAAATAAAATTTAAACAGGAGAAAACAGCAGAAAAAATTAATAAATCTCACAAAAAGGCGAAAATTTGGAAAATTTTAAAATCAAGAGTTAATTGAAAATATTAATTTAAATTTGTATTTATTGTATTTGCTATTAATGGAACTTTTAATACTTGTTTTCTTTTCTGTTTAAGTTTTACTTTCAGTTCAGTGATCAATTATTTTAATTGATCATTTAAAACATTCGTTCAGATTATTAAAATCATCAAAATAATTTGACGGGAACTAAAATCGTAGAATTTTTTAAATTTTAATTCCATTAACAATGTAAATTACGATTGTTTACGATTATTAAATATCATTCAAGCTCGAGACTTGGAACGAATGAAAAATGAACGAACAAATGAATGAAATTAAGTTGATTTCAATTGAGAACAATTGACATAAATTATTATTGATTATTTTATTGCACGACGTCGAACGATGAATTATTAGAACTTAGAAAAGAAAAACAATTCTTCAAGAATTTAAATAGATTTCTAGAAGAAGTACAGAATAGTAAAAAGTAAAGAAAGTAAAAAGTAGACAATTAAAGTTTCTATTCAATTCTGTTATTTATTCAAATCTGTTTTATTATTTAAATTAATATTGAAAGTGGCTGAATGAGGAAATGGAAAATAATTGAATTTTAATGAATTTTATTATATGATTTCAATTTAAAAGAAAAGATAAGAAGATGAATTATTTTTCTTCATTTTTGTTGTTACTTTTATTATTATTATAATTCTTTTTAACCAGCAATCGTAAAAAATCAGCAGAGTGAAAGTAAGGAGAAGAGGGAGGATGTAGATGTACCCCCTCTCCGTCTCATCATCATCATTGAGAATGTCTTTGAAGAAACATATATAAGAATGCAGAATGAAAACTGTTCTTCTTGTCTTCTCCTCAACATGGAAAAAAGTGACGATAACGGGGAAAAATAACAGTGCGACTAAAACGAGTTCAATGAACCGTTCAATTAACAAATTCATTCAAAACAACTTTGAAGAATTTCTATTATTAAAGTAGATCAAGAATATCAAGAGTAATAAAGAATAATGAAGAACTCGAATTCGTATTCAAAGTATCAGAAAATTGAGAGAAATATTAAGAATTTACCGAAATATCAAAAATCTAACGAAATATCAAAAGTCTAACGAAATATCAAAAATCTAATGAAAATCAAAAATTCAACGAAGAAACAAGAATTTAGAGAAATATTAAAAAAATGTAATTAAAATCAAAAATCTAATGAAAATCCAAAATTTAACGAAGACAAAAGAGTTTAGAGAAATATCAAAAATTTAACGGAATATCAAAAATCTAACAAAATATCAAAAATCTAATGAAAATCATAAATTCAACGAAGAAACAAGAATTTAAAGAAATATCAAAAATTCAGCGAAATATTACAAAAACAACTTAATTACAATGCACACACTAACATAAAGAATAATATTTTTCCACTTCTTCGTGCGAGTGATGAAGATAAATAATAATTGAAAAAAAAAATACTTGCGCTAAAAAGCGCGGTCAACGAATTCGATTGCATTCGCGTGAAGAATTCAAAAATAGACTCAGCGATAAAAGTTCGAATGCAAACACGTAAAAAGCGCAACGCACGCACTGCACGAGTGATACTCGCCGTCATCATCGCAAGTCGCACATCCCACAAACGTTGTTGCAATCGCGGGATGAATGCAGAAACAGCTTAAGTGCAATGAGTGCAAAATTTTAAGGAAATGTTAAAGAAAAGTTAAACAAAATAGAATTCATACTTTATTAATTAATGAAATCGAGGAATGGAATAAAAACGAAGATTTTCCTTTCTCAAAAGAGTCTTTTTTTCCTCCACGCAAAAGCGATGAAAGGGAACTTCGAGTAATTTTACAGTAAGTCGACTTAAGCGATTTTAGCCTGTTAGCTGCTGTCCACACTCACTGTGTATGTATAAAGTTTCGTTTCACTTCATTCGAGTTCAATTTTTTTATGAAACTTTCGACGTCATGCAACAAAAACAAAGAAAACAAAAAATGTTCCCAGCAGATAAGAAATTAATTGAAATAATTAATATTTCAATATTAATTTTATTGCTATAGATTTAAAAACATAGTCGTAAATTTTTAAAAAATGTCGTCATTCAAATATTTTTATGAAAAAAAATGAGAAACCTGAAAAAATAAGAAAAAATCTGCATTTTTATTTATAATTAACTTTGTAATTTATAATGAACTTTAATAATAAATAATCAGTGGATAGAAACGAGTTAGTGTAATTTTCAGTACTTCGTTAAATTTCTGAAGTATCGTTAAATTTGTGGTATTTCGTTAATTTTTGATATTTCGTTAGGTTTTTAGAATTTCTGATATTTCGTCAAATTTTTGATTTAACTTAAATTTGAAATATTTCGTTAAATATGGCTAAATTCTTTAAACTCGCATGTGGAACCATTGTTAATTATTCCCATAATTTTATTGGTTTTTCTGTTGTTGGTGTTTGTTGTTTTCTTCAAATGAAAAACATGTGCGATCGATCGATCCGATCGATAGAATAACCTTGAAATATCATTGAGTATAGAATAACAATTAATTTTTATGATTATCTTCTAAGAAACAAAACAAGAAAAAAGAAAACAACAAAAAACAATAACAAAACACTACAAATAAACACTTCAAGACGTTAGAAGCTAAGATTTTTAATAAATGTATAAAAATAATTAAAAACAATTTAATAATCTTTGAGATTGTTATTGAAGTTATCACGATCACACCCACTTGGTTCCAGATAAAGACGACGATAAGGTTAAACTATCGTACACTATAATATACACCACTTCAATGCGATTCACTCAACAAGCACGCTACTCTTACCATTATGTAGGGTATAAAAAATAGTCCATTTATTTTTTGTTGGTATGTTTTTATATTTTTTGCCTAGTTTCGTTGTTATGTATTTCGATTATCGTATCGTAAATAGGACACGAGTACGTTATCATTGTTGACTCAAATCTACACAGCAATGCAAATCAAAATACCTCTTCGGGAGTTGGTTCGATTGTATCATCGTCATTACAGTGAGGCGAAATGGGGCAGTGAAGAAAGGGGAAAAAAGGAGTGAGGGAGTGAGGGAGAGAGGGGCAGAGGGATAGAGAGGATCTCAACTCAATTCTAAGTTGACAAACAACAACTAAACTAATACTAATGAATTCGGTACCCATAAACACTCAACTCCATAAAAACAAACAAAAAAAAAGCCACAAACAAATAAACAAAAGATAAAAAATAAAAAACAGAAATAAAAAACTTTACAAAAACGAAAAATAAAAACAAGAAAAATAAAAGAGTATGTATTAAATAAGTCAAGAATAGAAACAACAACAAAGAAACGGGGGAAAACAAGGTATAACATCTGATCAATAAAACAAACAGCAATACCAAAGTCAATAACAACAACAACATCAACAGCAGCTCCCCAAGAAAAAACTGGTAGCTGTTTGGCTTCCCCCCATTCGACCCCACTGCATCACCATCATTCAATTTATCCACTCTTTATTCCTCTCCACTCTTCGACTCACCTCACCTTAAACCCACATCATCAGCAGCTTTTTCATGAGACGCACGAACTCATCGTCCAGAGTTCGTTCTCGACCGGCTGCGATCGTTGCTCATGATCATCATTTACATGCGTGACGATCACGCTCCAAGCGCATGAAAACTTTGTTAGTAATGTTGTTATTGTTGTTGTTGTTGTTGTTGCTGCTGCTGCTGCTGATGGCAAAAACATTTGGTTTTTGTTGTTGATTTTAATACATTTCTACAGCACGCCGGCAACAAAGCGAGTGTAGATACAATAAAAATGTGTTGCGTTGCGGTTGCTGAGCTCAGCTGTTGCTAAAGTAACATCTACTATCTATCCACAGCCTTCATCTATGGTATCCATCTGTCTGTTCAACCGACTGTTCCAACCTGTGACCATTCCACTCATTCAATCGTTCGCCCCCCCGCATTCGTCTCACTTATAATCTCCCTCACTATAATCTGTCTCCGGCCCTTCGCGAGCCCATTCATGCGTACGTGCCGATGATCACTAATGCGATCAAAACAAGAACTTAAATAAAAACAAAATTTAGAAAAAAGGAAAACAAAAAATATTCCATTTCGTCATACTTTAAACACTAAAAAACAGTTTCTAATCATTGAGAAATTCGTTTTTAACTATGAAGTTTTAATTTTCTATTTTTTTAGATTGTATTTCGTCAGATTTCTCTAGAATAACTACAGTCAAAAGATCTGATTACGACTCTGATTCGACTGACTACGAGTACAGAACAACTTCTGTGACTCAGATCAGTTACTCAAGCGATTCAAAGTCAGATCTCATGTGAACCAAAAAATCATCTAAGATCACTTTCACTATTTTCTGTCCTGTTTCTGTCTTTATTTAGAATAATCTTTCTCATAAAAATTATATATAAAAAAAATATTTCACACATAATTTTATGACTTTTAAATGACTTTATATATATGTATGTATGTATATAGTATATCATAAATTAAATTTGTATTTAAAATGATATGAAGAAATAAACAATAAAAAAATGTAGGTCGATCACTTTTGGAAAAAAAAGAATTGTTAAAAACAAACAAACAACAACAATAATAACAACAACAATATCAACAAAAAGAAGCTTCGAAATCCGAAAATAAAAATGAAACAACTTCTCGAAATCTTTTAAAAAAATGAAAATCAAAGAAGACGAAATAAATTTAAATAAAAGACAAAAGCAAGAAAAATAATAAATAGAAATAAATAATAAATATGTACTTTGAAAAGTACTCTCTTTTTACAAGAATTATGTATTATAGATCATTGTTTAAAGATCGGAGCAAAGAACGTAAACATATATGTATATACATAATACGAGATTTAAACCCAGTTGATTATAAAAAATTGCGCTTTAAAATTAATTTGTTTTTTAAAATTTTATTTTCAATTGAATGCAATTATTATGAATGAGTTTAAAGAACCCATTGGGTTCATACGATGTACCAAGAAGAGTGTAAAGAACCCAATCTATTTTTAAAAGGTACCTCAGTAAGTCCTTAAAAAGTAAAACACTCTATAAGAAGTACCAATAGTTACCTTAGAGGTACCAATAAAGATGTGAGATGTGTCCAAAAGAGGTACCAATCCTCTGTCTAGGTCAGTCCTCAAGGAAAAGGATATCCAAAAGTACATTTAGGATGTTGAATGAGAATATCTGTCAAAAGCCATGTTTGTTTCGTGATACTTTCCTTTATTTCCGACCTACAATGATAGACAATTTTAATAGTGGGCTCGTGTACGATACGCAGGCCGTATTAAAGTCTGGAATTGAATTGATTTTCGAATTGATGGCTGTAAATCAGCGATGTCCAAACACACACTATCACATTTTGAGTATGTATTGGACATTTTTTCACTTAGCACTGTGAAAAATATATGCGCTGAAACGCAAAGAATGAATATTTTTGGATTTTTGTTTGTTTGCACGCTACATATTTGGATTATTGCAGTACATTTCGAATGAAGCATAAGATCGGAAATTAACTTGAAATAAGTAATGTAAATGTAATATTTTGTAAAATAGAGTAGTTATGCAATAATATTTTATAATCTAAAGTAGATAATGCAATAATAATTATTTTAATATATAGGGAATAATTTTTTAATATATAGGGAACATTCACATAAACTTTGTCATAAAGACAAACAACAATAATTTTTTGGGTGTAGCAAAATCAAACAATCGCAGCATACAACCCTACCTCGCCGCTGTCTCGGAAGCTACTGACGAGATTTCGTTAACGCTCTCAATGTATACATATTATGTGAGTCAAAAATTGAGTAGCCGAATGGCTGCTCTTGGGCACCGCTGCTGTAAATTGATGGCTGTGATCGTGGTGGTCATTTGGCAGATATCGTTTTTCAAACATAACTTTCACAGATAATACCTGATATTGAAAGAAAAAATACCAACGAAATTAGAAAGAGTATGTTATTTATGTAAAAAACTTCGTATTTTGGATAAAACTGTAGTGTACAGTTTACTAAGCATAGACTATATACATGTAATATGCAACAATGAAATCATGGAAAACAAAGCAATGTTTTGAAAAATCACATGAGCGCAACGCCAACAACAACAACAAGTAGGAGTACCATAACGAACGAAAACGAAGCAACGAAACCAACACAGAAAAAACGAGAAACGAAAACCAAAGACGAAAACCGATATATTATTCATTCCTCTGTCCATTCTCTATGTAGTGAGTTTTCACGCTGTGGCCGGAGAATTAAAATGAATGATTTTGAGCTGCACAAGTTTTAGTTATTCGGTGGATGCTCGTTTGTGAACAACATATGATCTAGAAGCTTTGAACGCTCAGGGCGTGTTTGAAAGGAAGGAAGAAAGAAAGGAAGGAGGAAAATAATTAAAAAGGATCTCAAAAATTAACTGAACTGAAATATTAAAGTAAAAACTCAACACAAAATAAGATTTTACCAAAATAAGTGTGAGAAGTGAAGTAAAGAACAGTATTAAAGCAAAAACATACCTAATATTAATTATTAATCGCTCTTTCTTTCGGGAAAAGAAGAAGAAAAGAAAAACATTCAACATCATTCAAGAAGAAAAACATACAACATATTTTTACGATAAAAAGTTTTTACAATAAAATAAAGTGAAAAGTTTTCAGCTGCCCATAAAGTGAAAAAATCAAAGGAGAAATACACAAAATAGTAACAAATCCAGAGGAGTTGCTGTAAACCTGTTTCTATACAAAGGGTAGCATTTTTTATACTGTTTTGATAGAAAAATACACAAGCAAAAAAATGCCAGTCGACATCTGCAATCAACCGCCTCTTGTGTTGGATAAAAGGTGAGTTTAGAGGACAGAAGAACGAACAGTAATAATAGAAGAGCACAAGAAGTGAAAACGTTACAAAAGTATTTATTTCGATGGGTTGAATGGGTTTTTCAATTTAAATACATATGTACCTAAAATTATGTAATCTTATGGGAACCGCTGGAAGTTTTTGGAATGACTATTTTTCCAGCCGGAGACTGTACGAGGCCAGAATATTGACCTTAATAAAAGTATTAGGGAGGGCGGGGGAACGTGGAGGAAATGATAATTGTTCTGACATGCTTCCAACAACAACTTGTTTATTGTGAATCAATTCAAGCGTTTTAATAGATCCAAATTTAATAGAGTTAACTACTCGGTTTTACTCATCTTTGTTCGACTTTCATCTGATCCCAAAAATCGCCAAATTACGGGCCGGATCATCAATAATAACTCATCATCATCATTATAATCGCATCATCCCGTCATCATAATTATCATAATCGTCATTATGAACATCAGCGTCATGTGTTCATCATATGAAATGACTATTTTAAGAACCTCTCAAAGATGATGATCAATTCTGGGAAGAAATTCAAAAGCTTGTTTGCAAAGACTGAAAAATCTAAAAGATTATTAAACATATTTGAAGGGAACTTTATAGTATAGTATTGCTAAGTATAAATAGTATTGCTAAGCTTTTAGAAAAAATGTTCCTATATATATTACATATAAAGAAACCTAAAAAGTATTTGTTTTCATTTCGATTCAAGAAACTTTTCACTCGTTCTGGTTTTTTGTTTATTCAATTATTCAATTAAATTTTCTATGCAAGAATGTTCTCACTTGTAACATGGTTTTTGTTCCTTTTCTTTCGAATGACGAACACCTTGTAAATGTTGTATTATTTGCAATTTTCTAAGGTCAGTCAACCTCGACTTATATGAACACGACTTTTATGACTTCGACTTGTGGTTTTTATGTATGTTTTCTATTGTGTTTTATGATTTCCCTCGTCTAAAACTAATATGAGTAAAATAATGGAAACGTTGTGTCGTTAAGTTGTTTTATATAATCTGTGGATGGGTGGGGAGGGGGAGGGGGAGGCAGGAGGGAAGCGAAGAACCTTGATTGAATACTCGTTTGAAAACTGAGAAAAATTGTTATTACAGAAATGATCAGAACAATCAAAACAACAACCAAGGAATGGAAATGAAAAATGCAAAAAACACACAAACTTTTTGAAAATATTGTGGTTTAATTAAAAAATAATACCACTTTGTTGATGTTAATTAATAATATAATACATGAATGTAAATAAGATCTTTAATTAGTTTACTTAACAACAAAAAAGGAACTAATTACAAGCTATTGTCTATAATACACGATGTAATCCGTTGAGATTTTACTGTAGTTATCGTTATTATAATAATTGGTCATGGTGTGTTATTTTAATCACTTGAATACAATTATAATAATAAGCTTTGTTACGTATTATTAAATAATTGGTAAAAGTATTGTTTTTATTGAAGGTTTAAAAAGATTTTCTAAAGTTTCTTTCTAAAGAATATAATCGAGAACTAATACTACACCATATCGATTGTTTCAATAAGTATCTAAAGTATCTATCTTTTAAACTTGACATCTAATTTAATTAATCTCTTGAACTATTTCAATCTCTAGTATTTTAATTAACGTCTATTCTAAAGTCTATACTTATGTTTAGCGTTCTTTTTAATAGAATGTATGATTTCCTTTACACTTCTTCACATAAAAATTTATGGAAAAGAATGAGTCTAGAAGCTTCTCTATTCGATGGGTCTAGTATTATTCGGATCTCGTCTTTTTATGGTTTCCACATTGTTATATTATAAATGTTAACAATGATTATAATGAAAAGAATAATGGTTGTAATGAAAAGGTTTCTAAAATAAAAGTTTTTCATGATTATTTGTACTTAAAAGCAGAGTCACGTAACTAAATTTCTGTAAAGTAAAATAGCAGAAACACTTTTAGAAAGTAATTCGAAAGATAGCTTTGTAATGTAAAAATTAGATTTATGTATTTATTATTCCTTTTGTGAATTTAAATGTTCAAACAATACTGTCCATTGTTTTCATATCGCTTTGTGTGTGTGTGCGTGTGTGTTTATGTGTGTGTTTATGGGTTGGTTTATGGGATTGTTTATGGGTTTGTTTATGACATTCTAAATTGTTTTGAATGACATTCTAAAGTCTATATGAGATCATTTCTAATAAGAATATCATTGAGAGTAGTTGAGTTTCTCATTACTTTTAATATCTTGTTTGTTTCTACCGCTTGAGAGTTACTAGAAAGCACTTAAATAAAAGCATAAATACTACATACGAATGCACAGTAAAACCTTGACTTTAATTTGATTTCAAACACAGTGACATTTTAATTACAATAATATTGCGTTTTTATTGCTATTTCAATGTTCGTGAACGTTTCATTTTTAATGAAAGTTTTTGAAAAATGCACATAACACATATTTTTTTATTATAATATTAAAGCAGATGCAAACTTATAAACAAATTAATCAAACTATTGAAATGTTAATAAATGAAGAGAAAATAAAAGTTATGTTTTTCAGGAAGTGGAAAAATTATTGCGATTGTCGTAATTTAAACAATTTTTATGGTTTTGTTTACTTAAGAACGTGTTTTGAATAATAATAAGCTTCGTTGGGTTTGTAATGATTTTTTTCATTATTTGTTTTTTTTTTCTTTTCTCTTAATTAAAAGTCGCTTGTTTTTTAGTTTTATTTTCTCCCTCAACGAAGAAGAAGAAAAGCCAAAGAATCAATAAACATCAATAAATTTATCAAACGAAGACTTTATCGACTTATTTATTGAAGTCCGTAAATTTAAATGAGGCCATAATTTTGTTTGATTATGGAAATTATTCTGTATTTAAAAATGAGTAAGAAATGAGAGGGATGGAGACAGGGGAGAGAGAGCCAGACAGTATTTTATATAGACTTCATAAGATTTGTATTCATACCATATTTAAGTTGTATTTATTGTAAATTTTTTGTTTTAATTTTTGTAATTAATTCTCTTATTTTTTCTCGCCCCCTTCTTTTAGAGCCCCCAACACTTTGGTCTCTGACAACCACAGCGTTTTGCCTCCATTCTCATCTTCATCACCGGCATCATCTACAGCAACAACAGAGAATCCCAACATGAATAAACTCTGTCGTCAGGTTTCAATCGAGTCACCCGGCCAGGTGATCAAAAACTGCGTCTTCAATTTCTTCGTCCCCATTCAGGACACTCCACCGATGGGAGCACGCGTTAAGATCGTCTGTGCCGGTGCTTGCTATCGTCGTCGCGATCGTTCGGCCTCCATCACCAGCATGTCGTCCGTCTCTTCGGATCTCGGCGATTACTGTCCATCGATGTCGGCCCCTCCGCCGGTCCAGACATCGCCCGCTCATCAGGGCATACGTGAGGGTTCATTGTTTCCCGGTTTCGAAGTCGCCGGTGTCATTGAGTCACTGGGCGCTGAGATCAATGAGACCAACAACTGCGGCCTACGTATTGGGCAACGTGTCATCGTCTATCCCTTCGACGAGGCGCCAGGTGGTTATGCCGAAGTCATGGCTGTGCCGGAGCTGCAGTACATTGTGCCGATTCCCGACACCCTCTCGATGGCCGTAGCCGCGATGTTGCCCACAGGCGCTTTATTGGCCATGAATGCGGT
Source organism: Myopa testacea (assembly GCA_949629155.1). Taxonomy (NCBI): domain Eukaryota; kingdom Metazoa; phylum Arthropoda; class Insecta; order Diptera; family Conopidae; genus Myopa; species Myopa testacea. The sequence goes on from OX451346.1 coordinate 56,114,580, forward strand.
CTTCCAGGCTCACACTGTGGTCACCAGAATAATGAAGGCGCGCGCTGACGACGGCGAACCGGAGCAGAAATGCAAGATACTTATTGTGGGTACGGGAGGTTTGGCCTTGTGGGCGGTGCGCATAGCTTCCTACCACTTCGCCTGCACCGGGGCCAATAATTTGGTGGACATCACAGTGGCCAGTTTGCGTGACGAAGGATTCCGCTTAGCTACAGAGATAGAAAAGTAAGTAAGAAGAAAGAGTATGTAGATACTTCTTATTGTGATGTGTTGCTGTCTCTGTATTTCGCAGTGTGGGCGTGGTTCAGTGGAATGAGTGCCTGTACGAGCCACAGCTGATTGAGCGGACTAAAAACGTTTGCGGTGGCCCAGTTGATGTGGTCATCGACTTTGGTACCACTTCCAGGAGTCTTCATCGCTCGATGCACTGCTTGTCCAAGGTACGTCGTGGTCGAAGGACCATCAACGCAGCGATTGAGAGATGTTGATGTTACTTTCACTTAACGAATGAATGGATGGAATAACCGTTTCTCATGTTTTTAGGGTGGAATCGTTTTGATCAGCGAGGATGTGGCTGAGAAGTTGATGCCGAAGTTCTCACGTTTGTGCACCGAATATAAACAGGAAATCGTTCCGATTTCCGACGGCAGCGTGAAACAGTTGGAGGATTTGGTTCAGTTGGTGGCCGATAAAAAGGTAACTCTTTTGGCATATTGTTCCTGTGATCGAAAATGCTCAAATAATTGTACTACCAGATTGAGCCACCTCCGCACTCGGTGTTTCCATGCGAAGAGGCTGCCGAAGTCATTCAAAAGCTTTGCAGTTCAGAGATTCCCGGACGCGCCATCCTACGTTTCCATGACATTGAATAAATTCTGGGCCGGATCGGACCGCGCCGGGTCATGAAGGGGCCGCCTCCCCTCACAGCAGCAGCAACAACCTACGTACCATATTTCGGTGGCACACACACACACACACACACACACACACTCGCACGCAAACACCAACGTGTGTCTAAAATCAAGTGTTGACAGAAATTCAATATCAAAAGAAAGAATGAAAGATATAGAAAAAAGTGAGGAAGGGAGGATAAAATGTATTCTTGAGACTGGTCCCATTAATAATAATCAGACAACAATGATAATAATAATGATATTAACAACAACAATAACAATCTATTGACAACTTAAATTTACTCATGAAAAAATCTACCAACAACAAATTTGTGTTTGCAATTTGATGATTAGCAGAAGCTTAAAAATAATAATATTAAAATGGTAGAAAAAGCAGACGAAAAAAAACAAAGAAATATTTGATATCTGATAGAAGAAAATAACTGAAAAAACTATAACATAAGAAACACTTTTAAAGTATATACATATGCATATAAAGAAAAGAATATTTTGATTAGGAATCGATTAGAAGCTGATCTCTCACATAGTACACCCTACACCCAGTAGTAAAGATTTGAAATATTATAAAAGCTAAAGAAAGAAATCATTTAAATTATTCTTGAAATAGTTCTTTTTTTATAACAACAACAAAAGTAATTTTTTTCATTTGGGATTTTTTTTTTACCTTTTTGATTGGATTTCTTTTTTAAATGAATACTCTTATTTAATTACAAATGATAACGATAGAAATCGTTTTTGCAGAAACTGACTGCGGGAAGGTTGTGTGTTTGTGTGCGCGTGTGTGTGCAACACAAACGTTACGTTAGAAAAAAAAGAAAAAACACTTGTCACACTGTATTTGTCACTGTTACATCTCTCATCATCTCGTTGTTTGTATATATTTTTTCATAACTTTTTTCCATCTTCACACTTATTTTTATTACCAATCGAAAAAATTAAACTTATTTACCTTAATATACACGCATACGTACATATATACGTACATTCATACATAATTTTAAGCTTCTTTAGTATTAAACTTGATTAAAACTTGATGAAATTTGAATCTGACTTGTTTGTAACTCTTAAATTAAAACAAACGACTTTCAATTGGTTGCGTTCGTGAATTGATTCGATTTTATTCATAGAATTAATTGATGATGTGATGATGATTGAGAAAATATATTCTATCCTAAAGCTATTCAACGTTTGTATAATTTCTATATTTTTCCAAAATGGTTATTTTTTTGTTTCAATATTTTATAATACATATAATTCTTGTTCTTTTTTTGGTTAGACGTGAAAAATCAATTTTGTGTTTTCTATTCATGAATAAAAATTTAGAAAATTTTTCTCTTTTACTATTATTATTATTGTTATAATTATTACAGTTATTATTAATAATATTTTTATTATATAATTATTATTATTAATCAAGTGAAAACATATTTTTATTTTTCTTCGATTCTTAACAAATTATATACAATAAAACTATGAATTCAATTAAGTATTAAACAAAAAAAAAATGTGAACTTGTTTATATGAGTATTTATTATATATTGACTATAAAATACAATAATAAACAAAACTTACAAAAAACAACAAATTACATAAAATATTTTGATGTTGAAGAAAACAAATTTTTAAATAAATAATTATAATCGTAAAATCATGTGTTTTATTTATATTTTTATGAAAGCTTGTTAAATTCGTTACTAGAAAATAGTTTTGTTATTTTATTCTTAGATAAATAAGAATAAAATTGGAAATTTGGAAAGAATGCAAAAAGTTGGATTACAAATTTCTCATATTTTATTACGTTATATATTATTTAAATGTATTTTAAATATATTTTAATACAGATTAAAATAAATAAACTTCGAATAAACTTCGAGAATTTTGGTTGGAATTGTTCTGTACTTCTCTAATATTTGACATTTCGTATTTCTGCTTCCCGAAAATGCTGCTATGCTATTTGGTTTAAATCCGAGACATATCTTGCGTCCCTAACTTGAATCTGCATCTTGCGTCCCTGATTGTGTTTAAAGCTTTATGCATCCAGGTAGCAGCTGTCAAAAACAGCTGTTTAGGATTCATAGGAAATTCTCATTTCATACACTTAACAAATCTTAAATATAACCACATTCTGGGGTGGTTGGTGATTCAAGATTAATAGTATAAACAACAGAAACAGAAGCTTATAAAATGGGAGAACGTAAAGGTCAAAATAAATATTATCCACCCGATTATGATCCGAAGAAAGGAGGTCTCAACAAGTTCCGCGGCACACATGCTCTCCGCGAGCGGGCTCGCAAGATTCATCTCGGGATCATCATCATCCGCTTCGAGATGCCTTACAACATCTGGTGCGACGGCTGCAAGAATCACATCGGGATGGGGGTGCGCTACAACGCGGAGAAGACCAAAGTCGGCATGTACTACACGACGCCAATCTACAAGTTCCGCATGAAGTGTCACCTCTGCGACAACCACTTCGAGATACAGACTGATCCGGGCAACTTGGATTATGTGATTCTATCGGGAGCTCGCAGGCAAGAGAATCGGTGGGACCCCCTGCAAAATGAGCAGGTTGTTCCGGAAACGAAGGAAGTGCAGAAGCGACTCTTCGACGATGCTATGTACAAGCTGGAGCATCAAGCGAAAGATGCAAAAGCGGCTGCAGATGCAAAGCCGATGCTGGACAAGTTGGTGGAACGCAATCGTCAAGTCTGGAATGACTGCTATGAAGCCAACTGCAAGCTACGCGCCGAATTTCGAGTAAGTATTCACTAGTAAGTAAAAGCGACCCATTCTTGGTACTTGATTTCTGTAAAGGGTTTGTTCTAAATTGTTTTTCGTTGTCTTATTCCTCATCTGCAGAAGACGAAAGCGGAGATTAAGGCACAGAAGGAGTTGGACGACAAACTGCTGCTGAAAAGCAGTTTGCAGATTAGTTTGCTACCGGAATCAGGACAGGATCGTCACATGGCTTCGTTGATGAAGTTGCAATCCAGGTCGGCTCATGAGCGCGAGGCTGAGAAACGCTTGGATATTCTTATGAAGCCTGCGCTGGCCGGTGCTACGCAAACGACTTTCGGTGGTCTAAAAAGACAGAAAATATTAAGCAGCCAGCTAAATTTTAAAGATCTCGGAATCAAGAAGAAAGAAATGGACATCAACACCACCTTCGAGGCGGCAGAAAAAAACGAAACAACAACGGTACCGGATGTAGAACAAAATTTGGAACAGTTAACAGGAAACAATGATGATCGAAATGCAGCTAAGGAAGCTTCTAATGAGTCGTTGGTTGAGTTGAACGGAAAGGATAAAAACGATTCCACAACCGCGCAGATAATTGATTTACCAAAAAGTTTATCTCTGGTCTGCGATTACACGAGTTCCAACTCAACTGAAGAGAGTGAATGAACTTGTCCTTAATTTTCCTTAGAACTTTAAGGCTATATTAAAGAACAATAATTTATTTTAGTGTGTAATCGTTAAAAAGTTGTTGGAAATTTACTTCTTATTATTAGAAAAGTATACTTTTAAGTACTTTTATTACTAAAAATGTGTTTTCATTTTCTAAATGAGTAATAAATTAGGTGAAACCAGTACCGATTAACCGCAATAATTGTATGAAGAATTAAATGTACCATGCGGAAAATGAATTTAAATTTAATCAGAATTAATGATTAAAAACGATTTACATTTACAATTCTTTACACGAAATATATATTTATTTATTTTACATTCTAAACAATGATGAAATTATTTTATATGAAATACAATAATGAATATTACACAATGATTTAGTTAATAATTAGCTGAGTTTTTTACATAAATAATTACAAAACAATAGTGGTTAACAAAGAATTTTTCCATTTATTTTAACAAAGTGTTTCTAAAATGCTTCAGAGGCGGTAGCTGGTGAATTTTCATCCGTCAAATAAAGAATATTCAACGCATTTTTCGACCACTCCGTGTGTTTGTTGTTTTCGATAGCTTCATGCAACCTAATTGAAGGCAGGATTAGAAAGCATTAGAAAGAAAGAATATTTTCAATTATTTTTAAACAAACTTACAGCGCTTCTATTTGAGTGAGCTTTTTATAGTAAACATTGCGTTCGTTTTCCACTGAAGTGATCTTTAAGTACATTAATAATAATAGTAGAAATAAAGAGACTGATTATCTAACCCCTCCCCTGTGATTCCACCCACGATACTACTCACCTGTGCTATCATTACATCAAGTTGATCTTTAAGCACACGGACACTTGTCGGTGAGACCTGAGTTTCTGAGCGATGGTCTGATTCCTGTTCGCTGCCATTTTCCGAGTTAGGTGTCAATGTGGACTTTGGATTATTTGGCGGTGTTGTTGTTTTGTTCTTTCCTCCGACCGTTGCAGGTCTACGTATCGGTTTCGGAGCATTTGCAGCAGCTGCTGCCAAAGCAGCGGGAACCTTTAAATTTTCTTTGCCGCCTGAATTTGAATCAAAGAATTTTTTGAACCACTGCAAAAACTCAAAATTGTCTTGAAAGCGCCCTTTTATAAGTCGATCAATTGGGACTGTCTTGTCGTATTGCACCTTGGTGAATGCTCCCTGGAAGAGCTTTAAATTGTGTAGATATTCATGCTCTAATTTTGCGTTCATCTTGACGCGCTTAAGACCGACGCAGTGGGGGAAAAGCAGCTCCATGAGTTGGCAATAAGCAACACCTTGTTGTTAAGATATGTGAAGGGCATTTCTAGTATAGTTTTCTGCTTAATCTCTCACCTGAACAGAGTTCTTCGATTTTCTTGTACTGTCCATTCACCGTGGAGTTTACCCATTCTAACATTTCGTGACGCGAAAGATGTTCCGTATTGGCGCTGGTCAGAGCGACGGGCTGTATTACTTCCATCATCGTGGAATTTTTCCTTTTAGAATGCTCGCCCATTTTTATAATTTTCCAAATTTTTCTGAAAATTTTAATTGTGCGCGGCAAAATAACGGGCTATTCAGTTTGACAGTTGATGTCAACATGCGTACAATAGAAACACAGGGTGAGAGAGTATTTGTATTTTTATTTTATTGTAGCAAGTAGTTTTTTTTTATTGTTGGTTTGGAGGTTGTTGACTTTATCACACTCTCCCTTTTACACGCAAAACAACAACAAAAAAGGGGGCCTTAACAATCTCATTAATTAAATTTACAACTCTAACTGATTCTATGTTTATATTTGTTACTTTCGTTATTTATACTGAAAGAAACTCTTAAAAAGCTTCTAAATTTGCTTTAGCTCGTTTTTAAACCATAACATTTTATAACTGTTTTTAGAATTCTGTATTTTAAGGGATTTATAACTCATTGATAAAGTTTATAAAGTATGTAAAGAGTGTAAGTATGTGAAGTTAAAAAAATTTGTCATATAACTTTTTTGTTTTTATTTGAAACACAGCTTCCTTAAAAATTAAATTAACCTCAAATTTGATATTACATTTACAAGTTGACTACTCATTCTTATGCTTAAGTCTAAGTTGCTTTTCCACCTTTTTGACGAACGCAATGAAGTCTTGATATAGCAGATCCGGAGTCTCCAGAGCGGCAAAATGGCCGCCCTCGTTGTAGTACGTGCTGTGCATCAGATTCCGGTACTTGTCCCTCAACTGGAAGTCCAAGGAGTGCAGGATGTCGTGCTTGAAGCGGGCGCAACCAGTTGGGACGTCGGTCTGAACGCGTTCCAAAGCAAGTGCTCGCTCCCTGCTGCTGTACGATTCGGCATAAAGGCGTTGCGATGTCGTTATAGAGTTGGTTACATAATAAACCATTAGGTTATCCAGCAGAGCGTCCAATTCGAAGCGTTTACTTAGCCCGCCATCGGCGAGTTTGCGGTACTCAGAATTCGTCCACGTGGAGAATTTCTCTAGAATATAAGCAGCCAGGCCCACGGGATTGCCAGTCAAAGCGTTGCCTATCGTATCGGGTTTGGTGGCTTGCAGGTGGAAGTATCCCGTCTCTTCCAGCAGGTATTGCCACTTCTTCGAGAGGGGGAAGAAAAGACTCTCAAAGCCTTTGGGAGCGAAGAGGCTGGGGAACAGAGCAGCGAAGGCACCTTTTAGCTGAGACCGCAAGCTCATAGCAGTGCACATATTCGAGTGATAGCCGAGGACGTTTTGGGGGAATAAAGTGGCCATGTGAGAGCCAATCACTGAGCCCCAATCGCCGCCCTGTACGAAAAACTCTTCGTAACCAAGACGTAGCATGAGGTTGCGCATGATGACGGCGATTTCGGCACAACCAAGACCCGGTTTAGAGGTGCTCTGGAGTTACAAGAAAAAGAAAAGCAAAGAGGGAGCGAGAGGGGAAAATAAAACAGAACTTAATCCATAATAATCAAAAAAAGCACCCACCTGCGACCAACCGAAGCCCGGCAGACTGGGAACAATAACATCAAAAATGTATTCGTTGTTGCTGTTGGTTTTCTTATCGGTCTGAATTCCATGCAGCTTTCGTATCAGCGAGTAAAACTCCCGCACCGACCCGGGCCAACCATGAAGCAGCAGCACTGGATAATGTGGCCTCCGTTCCTTCTGCTCTTCACCGACTTTAAGGTGAATGAAATGCATACGTAATCTATTAAAAGTATTAAATTATTAAATGCCTGCATATCAAAGACATTAGGGGCTGATAGGGGAGGAGGATGGGAGAGGTGGTGATTACCCTTGAATCTCTGTGTTGAAATGATTGAATTGCGATAAAAATTCTTCACGTTCAGACCAACGCGGCAGATAGTCATCGCGCCAGTAAACGATGAGGTCCTTCAAGTAATCGCTGTTGAAACCGTATTCAAAAGCCACGCCTTCCAGTGTGCGCGGTAGATGCAAGCTTCTGTTTAGTTCCTGACGCAGATCATCAATGGTCTGAGGAGTACAAAAGGATGAGATCAGTGCAAATAAGAAGTTGTAAAGATTGGTGGAAAGAAAGAGGGTGTGAGGGGGATGGAGAGAGGCACAGCGAGGGCGAGTGAAAGAGAAACTGAGATGGGGATTCAGAGTAACACAGGACAGAAAGCGACAAATTTGAAAAAGTTCAAAGATTTAAAATTTAAAGAATTTTTAATGTTCTTATTTTTGATTTGAGAACTTTTTAGATCGACTTTTTCGTACTTGAAGAAACACGGAGACAAGAAAGAATAAATTAAAATATTAAAGGAAAAACGTTTAATTAAACTATTTAGTATAAATTGATTTAATTTGTACATTATGAATATTATAATTCGAAAGATTGTTTATGAGTGATTAGGAAAAAACAAACGTTTAAATTTAATAGTTTCTATAAATAGTTAAATCATATTCTTTGCTATGTACAACTTGTAGAACCGCAGACCGTAAAAACGACAACAGAACACAAAACAGATTCGATTTACGAGTCCAATTAACTTGTGTAACCTTCTTAACCGTTACTGCGTTACTGATTTTCTGATTCATCGATTCGATGAGAATCACCTGTTGACTTGCTTAGTCATTCATTCCCTCTTACTTCACTAATTCCCTCAATCATTCATTATTTCACTCACTCACGATAGTCAGTCAATCATCGAAACTCACCGATTGTGGGTACATCGTCACTCGTTCACTCGCCACCACCGACGACGTTCTTGCAACGTATTTAGACCAGTCTTTTGGAGCATCCCCCTCGCCCCACCACTGGTCGTGTGGCAGCTCAGGTGCCGGCAGCATTTTCAACGCATCGTTGACTCTCCGGAACAACATTGCCACGCCCATCACCAGGAACAGGATCAAAATTCTCGTCAACGGCGTCATTATTAACGACAAAAATGCACAAAAAAAATACAACCACTAGCGACGTTTAGCTTTTATTGCGCTAAGCTTTTGTTTGTTAACTTTTGTGGAAGGAATGGGAATCGTTTTTTTTTTTGCTTGAATCACAGTCTCAAGCGTCGTCGTCGTCGTTGTCACCGTCCGCATCCGACAGAAGTTTCGAATAAACTGCGTCCACCGATTTTTATTTCATACAAGCGATTGTTACAGATATATTTTTGTATTTCGGCTTTTTTCTTCGTTTGTTTGTTATTTATTATTTATTATCATTTTTTATTATTCCTGTTTTTTATGAGTGCAGTTTTTTTGTGGAATTATTTGGTTGTTATATTTAATAAACAGTTTATTTGTTGTTAAATTCTTGTATTATTATCAACGTTTATCATATTGTTTTTAGACTATTTTTATACTAATTCATTTTGTGGTCCATGTTTTTGCTTGTGTTTTTATACTAATTTTTTATACAAAATCTTTTTATACTGTTTTTATATTTTTAATTTTTTTTTATGTTGTATATTATGAGTATATGTATAAATAAACAATAAACATCATTGTTTTCCGCGAATCAGTGCAACAATTTGAAGAGTCAGAGAAGGTGAGAAGATGACGACGAGAGTCTTCGGTCGGTTGAGTGGATTTTGGGGCTGCAGTGGGGCAGGAAGCGGCGGGCGAATGATTAAGAAGCTTTCTCTATGAGCACTTAACTTTTGTTATCAGCTGAGTTCCAGTGAGCTTTGGACAAAACTGGGCACTTTTTTGCTTTGAACACTGAACATCATCATCGATCATACGATCGATTGATTGATTAAATTAGTTTTGGTATTTATTATAAACATTTGATTTGTTGTTGTTGTTTTGATTGTTATTTAAATCACGTTTAAAGAGACGTTCATTGAATTTAATTCACATTTAAAGAGACGTTCACTTATCAGTTTAAATTAAAATAAATGCAAATTTATTAGTTTAAATGAAGTCTTCAGAATTCCTATTAAATGCAAATTAATAACAAAACAAATTTAACTATTTTTTCTACAATGCAGAGAATCAATCAGAGTCAGTTGAACAAATTAAATAATCCTTTTATTTGGTAGCATTTAAAGTAAGTGTTTTTTAAACAAAATAATTGATTTGTTAATATTTCATTTAAATTCAATTGAAAAGAAAAATTAAAACCTCTTAAAAACAGTGTAATGAATTTTCTCCCTGAGAAATGTTTGTGGAAAGTGTGGGTTTCTCCCTCTCTCTCACCCTCCCTCACTCTATCTTGCGCTACTCCTCTTACGCTGCCGGTTTGCGTTTCAGAGCTTTTTTCAGGAACTCATTCAGATCAGCGTAGAGTGTCTGAGGCATCTCCATGGCAGCGAAGTGCCCTCCCTCGGAGTGGTAGCTACTGTGCACCAGGTTGGCGAACCGCTCCTTCAGCTGCCAGTCCGAGAAGTGGCTGAGTTCGTTCTTGAAGCGGGCGCATCCGGTCGGCACGTTTATCTGAACGCGGTCCATCTCCAGTTGTAGGTTCTGTTTACTGAAGTGTTCCGCGTAGAGACGCTGTGACGTGGTTATCGAGTTGGTCACCTGATAAATCATCACGTTATCGAGTAGAGCGTCGAGTGTGAAGCGCTGGGTCAGGCCACCGTCGGCTAACTTGACGAAATCCTTATTGGTCCAGATGGAGAACTTCTCCAGAATATAGGCGGCCAGGCCGACCGGGTTGTGGGCAAGCACTGTACCGATCGTGTCCGGTTTGGTGGCCTGCAGATGGGCGTACGCCATCTCCTCCAGCGAGAGCGTGAGCATCCTGTGGGCCGGCAGAAAATAGCTCTCATGGTGCGGTTCGTAGAACAGCGAAGGCCAGAAGCTGGAGACGACCAGCTTGGCTATCGAAAGCGGACTGCCGACCGTGCACATGTTCGAATGGTAGGCGATCACGTTGTTCGGGAAGAAGGTGGCGACGTTGGCGCCCACAATCGAGCCCCAGTCGCCGCCCTGCACCACGAACTTCGTGTGGCCCAGACGCAGCATCAGTTTTCCCAGGACGATGGACATTTGAGCGGGACCGAAACCAACCTTAGATGGAGCCTGTAGCGAAGAAAGTGCGTGAAAGAAATGGGCATGAAAAAAGGGAGAAAAAATTGGGAATACTGGGGATACCTGGGACCAACCGTAGCCGGGCAGACTCGGTGCCACCACCTCGAAGACGTAGCCGCTGTTGGCATTCGGAGTGGTCAGGAGCGGGATCAGGTCGTAGAATTCACGCACCGAACCAGGCCAACCGTGGAGCAGCAGCAGCGGCAGAACCTTCTTGCCGCCCGTTCTTTTGGGCTTCACGTGTATAAAGTGAATGTTTAGTCTATAAATCGGATAAAAAGAAGTGGAAAAGAAGAAGGGAAGAAGAGAAAAGTCAATATTAATATCCTAAATAAATCTCATAAATAAAATCCTCATAAAACATTACTCATGAAATCTTATAAATAAAAAATTCCTCGAAAAGCTGTACGTTTTCATTTCCAGAAATAATATTCTTTGGAATAACTTTATAATAATTTGAAAACAATTTTTAATTAATAATATTATTGTTACTGTTATTGTTATTTATCTCTGTATCTGTAAAGTTTATTTATTTTATAGTTTAGATAAGTATTTTAATATCAAAAAAAGCAAAAAGAAAAGGAATCTGAAATAAAAAGCTGTTTTTATTAAATCATCTAAAATAGCTGATACAAAAAAAACAACAACAACAATAAAATGTAGTCTTCGTTTTGATAAAAAGTGATAAAAAAATTGTTGTCATTTTTGCTTTCGCTGCTGCTGTTGTTGTTGCATTTTTTTCAGCTTTGGCAGCGCTGCACTAAATAAATTCATGAAAAATTTTAAAAACAATTTGTTGTTATTTTCCTTGAACAACCTTGAACTTGTCTGTGTGAGTATTGTTTTGTTTGCATGACCAAAATCTAGACTGAATTTATTTTGTTGCTGCGTCAAATTTCAAGAGCAATACAATTTTGCTGGTAATCATTGAGTTTCTTTGGAATCACTCCCTGCTTCGCTAAAATGCTGATATGGCAATCAGAATTGACGACATGTTTGTCAATCTACTCGAACTGCTGAGTTTAAAGTTCAAGAGCTGGAAACAAAGACTGAGTGTAGGTAGATAATAAATAATAACAGTAAAAAAATAACAAAAAATTAATTAAAATTAACATTTCGAATTCGATGTACGTACAAACAGTAAAAACAAAAAATTGGTTTGTTTTTACATGTACTTTATACTTTTATTTATTTTCTTATTCTTTTAATTTTCTATTTTTTTGATTTATTTTGTGGCCAAAAAAAGAATCCAAATAAACTTACCCTTGAATCTGAGTTTGAAAATGAGGAAACTTCTTCAGATACGCCTCCCGTTCGGTCCACTTGGGTAGGTAGCTGTCACGCCAGTAGGTTACAATTTTTTCCAGCATCTTCGAGTTGAAACCGTACTCAAAGCGGACTCCTTCCAAAGGATCGTGCAATTTTAAAGGACGACTGAGAACAGTTTTAAGATCTTCGATCAGCTGAGAGGAATCAAGATCAGTGTAAACAGAAAGAAGAAGAGGAAGAAGAAGAAAAAGAAGTAGAAAAAGAGTTGTATTATTATTTTCAAATTGTATAATTTTGATTAATTGTTGTTATTTAACAAAAGGATTCTTAATATTTACATACTTTCACAAAATGTGTGGGCCATCGGATGGTTTCTTTTTGAAATAACTAAATTAATTAAAGAATCAATACGAATTTAATGAAATAATCCACAAACAAAACCATCCGATGGCACCCTCTTAATAATGATTTGAGTATTTTTTATAAATATAGTATATAATTAGAGTATATAGTAAAAGTTTGGTTATATGTATAAATAAGCATTCTTATTTATATTCTTTTATTTAATTCTTTTGTTTATGATTGCTTTGTTTTCTTTTATTTTTTTTGTTTTTATTTTTAATATTTTTTTATTATGATACGCAGCTTTTTAAATCTACTACTATAAATCTACAACGATAAAAGTTTTTCTTTCTTTCTCACTCATTCTCACTCTCACTTTCTCTAGCTTTTTGCAAGCAAATCTGGTAAATCGACCCCGGCCCCGGTATACCGATCCGTTATTGGCCTTCCCCCTTTACAAACCCTTCCTAATCAACCCACAAATACACCGGTTTATCAACTCATCCATATACAACACATTTACATGTAAAATTTACCTCTGGCTTCGTTGAGATATCGAATGATTTTACTTTTTGATCCTCTCTGTAGTTCCGACCGGGTCCGGGTCCCCAGTACGTTTCAAAGTTCAGTTTGGGTGCAGGAAGGGGGCGGGTGAGCTGGCGGATGTTCTGGATAAGTAACCCAATGCCCAGCGTGAGGGCGATGAGCAAGATGCGTATCAGGAAACCCATCGCTTTGTTTGGATACGCGATCGATGCGAAAAAAGGCGAGTGAGAACACAACAAACGCAGAAGAAAAAACAGTCACTTAAAGCGCTCAAACGCATCCACATGCGACGAGGTTAGAAACGGCACTAATTCCAGTTGCTAAACGGATTCTCTTCTTCTTCATTATTTGTAATTTTCTGCATTCTCTTTCTCTCTCCTTGCGTCAGCATCTCACTATCACTCTTTTTGCCTCTCTCATTCATTCATCCTTTGTGTTTTCATTTATTGCAATGATAAAAAATTGCATTGTATACAATTTTAATTTAATAGTATGTATATACATTAATTATTCCTATAAATAGAAAATGATATTTAAATTAATTGTTCATTGTTTGGTTTTCGTTTGCTATGTCTTCATTCTTTAAATGCTTGTCAAGTTCATCGTTTTCTTTTGCATTAATTTTTCTTCTTTTTATTTCTCCATCGCTGATCATATCATTTTGCGAATTTTTCTCTTCGTTGTGAGAGCGAAGTTTTCTCTTTGTCAGCGATTCTCAAACATTTCGCTTTCCTGTTCTTAAGAAATCCTTAATATCCTTTATAATCACAATAAAAAGTGGACAATTTTTGAAATGTTCATAAATTTCATTTTTTTACATTGCAAATAATGTTGAAATGTTGGAAAACTTACTGAATTTTGTTTAGTTTTTAAAAATTTTTTAAATCCTTTAAATTCATTAAGTTTGTATAAATTTTTTATGAATTTTTTTGTTGTTTCGTACAGTGATTGATTGATGTGATGTGACAAGTAATTTCTAAGTTATTCCTATTATGTGATTGTGTTTCTATTATGCTCTATAATGTCATTATTATTGGCTATGTCAGCTAATAAAATTGTAGCTGTAATCATATCCGCCGATTCAACCCCGAATTTTGTTGTGTTAAATGACTTGCTTTTTACTGACATTTGTTTGTATCGTGGAATACTTGGCACTGTTTTGACAGAACAGACGGAGGACCAGAAGGACGAAGAATGGATGGTTCTCTGAGTGCAACCTGAAATATCCAACAAAAACAACCAAAACCATTACAAGAACTTAATTTTTTACAATTAATTATGACATCTGACAGCACTGAATCGACCACCCGCCCACCGCACCTGTTCACCTCTCTGATTATTATTTCTCCCTAGCGGTCTCCATAAAACAACGAACTCTGACCGCAATTTCACTAATAAGAACAACAACAACAAACAGCATTTCGATTTGGTTGAAAGCACCATTTTGACTATTAACTGAATTAAAATTTACTGTCGGCCTCAATTATTTGCTGGTGGTGGTGCTACCAGCCACCAAAGAAATCAAGGAAAATGAAATCACCCTCGAGAGGGCGAAAATAATACAACAACACCAACAACAACATCGAGAACAATAATAAATTTCAATTTCATTTAACTTTTAAGTGAGAAAAGTTTCATTTTCGCATAAAACATTGGATTTTCTTCTGCTCTTTCGTCTCTTTCTGCCCACCCTCAACCAATTTTACTCTCTCTCTCTCCCTCACCTCAGTCTACCCACCACCATCACGTTTTTTTGGTCCTTTTGAAAGGAGCTGAAACACTTACGAAGTACTTGAACAATGTTGCTTTTGTGTGTGTTGTTGTTTTTGCAGGGTACTTTTTAACCTCATTTGTTTGTTGATGCCCTCCTCTTTTTTAAAATGTTATTTATTTTGTTACAGTTGTTCTGTTGCGTGTTGAACTAGAATTATAAACGGAAACGGAAGTAACCATGAGTATGTAGTGTGTCCGTCCAGGAGTTCAGGTGGCCGTCCCCGGAGTTCAGGTGGGCATCCAGTCGTTCAGGGGGGCGTCCAGGAGTTCAGGGGGCAGTCCAGGAGTTCAGGGGGTTCACTTTTCATGTCATACTCAGAAAATCTAAAACCATCAGCTTAATTATAACATTGATACCCTTAAATCCACAGAAGCCCTTCTTCTCTTCCCCTCTGCCGTTGCCCCATTTCACAGAACGACTTGCATGTCCTATTAAAATGGGTTGCGTCGGTTTGTTTGTGGGCGTGTCAACGTGTAGTCGCTGTGGTTGGAAAATTCCACTGCATTGGCTATAATTATCGATGTCTGCATGCAGTCAGGGGATTGAAAGCCGTGTGTTGTTGTAATGGAGGGGGGCTGGTGGTGGGTTCCGGGGGATCGTTTGTTCATTCGTCCCTTCTACTTTCGTACTTTCATTCGGTCGTAATTGTTTTGTGAGTTCATTGAACTGATTGCAATTTAAACAATGATTTTCTGTGCGACTCTGCAGTTGTTTAAACTCGGCAGCCTAAAAATATGCCGTGAAATTTTCATACTCGTGGAATTAATTCAGTTACTTGAACAGAGTGGAGTAATTTTTTTCGATGGCATTGTTTTTGGCGTAAGCTTTAAAATGCAGTAATCAAAAATAATGGAAAAGTAAAATTTTACTGCATTTATACTTATGAACTTCATGAACAACTTATGAAATCTGTTAAAAGAATTAAAGTGATTGATTGAATAACTCAATGATTTTTATTATCATTACCATTATTATGATTACTGTTTAATAAAATAGCAACACCGATTTTAATAATCAACCTAATCAATGGAATTCAAGCACGTAACCCGAAGAACACGTTACCTGAAATTTGACACCCCGCCAACTCGCCTGTCATTGACAATCATGAACGAAATGTCAACGTGAACCCCAAAAAATAATAAAAAAAATAAAAAAAAAATATAGTCGAGGTAGAAAATTTATTGCGATTGACATTTTGTTGGATGATGACACGAACTCGAATGATAGACGTGGCGTAGTCGCATCGTTCTTC
Organism: Myopa testacea; assembly: GCA_949629155.1. NCBI lineage: Eukaryota > Metazoa > Arthropoda > Insecta > Diptera > Conopidae > Myopa > Myopa testacea. The sequence continues at coordinate 56,130,564 of OX451346.1, forward strand.
TTGGCGGCATTCAATCGCCTGGAAGACGATAAGATGGAGCGGAGGGAGGGTTAGGAGAGAAGAAGGGAGGAGGGGGGGGGGGGGAGAAGAAAGGGACAGAAGTCTCTTCTGGAAGTCTCAAAGGAGGTTAGATAAATTGTTAAGTGATTCGTTCACGTAAAAAGGTAATAAAATCATTTAATATAAGAAACGTGAGAAAAAACATTTTCTTCAACAGCTTAAACATTTGAATCCTGTTTAAATTTCAATTTAAATACAACCGAAAAATCAAGCAAAGAAGAATTAATGTTTTAGGAAGATGGAATACGATAAGATAATATAAGATATGATAAGAAAAGTAAAAGAAATCCTAAGAAAAAAGAGATTTTTTATGTTGTACTGTACTCTATCTATCTTTTCTCCTTTCTGATCAAAATAGAAACTCACTTTAAAGAAACTACGATAAGTTTTCCATGTTTCACTCTCCTTAAACAACCCACATACTCTTTTGATGATAGTATTTTTTCCCCCATAACGAAACAAAAAGCAATTCCTCCATTTTGAAGTCTTTCAGACACCAACTCAAACAGATGCTTCCGAGGCTGCTTTTCTTTTCAGTCCTCTCAGTCTTTTAGACATTATTGACACCTCGCTGCTTCGCTTTCTACTTCAATCTACGGTATCTACTACAATCTAAGAAAGGAGTCACATCTACCATTCATTCTACTACTCATTCTCCTTTTTATTTCACTACTTCTCATTCTCTCCTTCTTATTTTACTACTATTTATTCTTCTACTGTTTTTTCACTACTTTTGCCGCCGTTGCTACTTCATTTTTGTTGCCTCCGTTGTTTGGAAAAACATTCGCCTTTTTTGCTCCGTGGATTTTAGAAGTGGGACAGATTTTTATTCAGAAAATGTACGGCTCGTTATAATTAAACTCAATGGGAAGGCAATGGGTGGGGGGTGGAGGAGGGAGAGGTGCTTGGAGTTTTGTGTATTCCTGATGTACGTCCATGGAGTTTGAATGATATGAAGTCTGCGCCACTTTTTAGGTACCCTTTTGTGATGAGAGAAAAGGTATCCTTTCTCCTTCTCTTCCCTTCCCTCTCTCTTCCATTTCTTCTTTTCTTCTCTCTTCTTTTCTCTTCTTCGTTGTTTTTTGTGTTTCTTTGTTGACACTTTATTATGCTCTTTTCTTTGCTAAATGAAAAGCTTGGTCTGTAGATAACTCTGACATCCTGATTGAGTGCTCCATTTTGAGAGGCAGCCTCTTATTTCAGAGTTCAAATAGATTTCCACAAAGAAAAACACAACCTGTCCGCTTTCTTGGAATTTACTTAAGTGTCGTTAGGACTTTTTAATGACCTAAAGAATGCTGTCGAGTATAAAAAATGCTTACCTAGAGATTTTAATGAAAATTAAAAATTAAACTGATATTTAAAAGCGGAAACTTTAACGGAGTACAACGCTATACAAAAATCTTTGCCTAAGAAATGTTATAGAAGTCTTATAAAACGACAGTTTAAGGGTTAAATTCTGTAGTCATTTCAAGTAAAAACCTACAAAGAACATTTTTCTAGAATATTTTAACACTCTATGAATACTCTAAATGGGTTCAATGGACCGTTTTGTATAAAAACTGTACAATTTTACAGAAAGAAGGGTGTTAAAGGGTTAATATATTCAGTGACTTGAAGTAGAATATTAAAGGGAATATTTTTCGAGAGCATTCGAATGCTCTATGAACACTCTGATTAAGTTAAATGGACCGTTTTATATAAAAATTACACTTAACCATCTGTGAACACTCTGAATGGGACAAATAGAGTTTAATGGGTTAAAATATTCAATAATTAGAAAATTGCTTTAAAGAAAATCTTTTTCTAAATAAAGTGGCACTAAAAGTTATCAAAATATTCAAGAAAAATAAAGAATCCAATTTATTCATTCATCAATTTTCATTTCTGACCCATTTTCAACGAGTTTTCTGCGATTTTTTCGCTTCACATACAAAATAAATTGAAAGAAAAAAGGAGAAAAAAGCGAAACAGAAACTAAAATAAAATAAAAATACCCTAAATTAAAATCTAAAAAAACTAAAACAAAGCTTGAAAAAGAGAAAAAAGAAAACGAATACAGTACATAAAAGGTAAAGACTGGTAAAGGGAAAGAGGGAGTGATGGCATGAAAGAAGGTGAGCGAGGGGTGGAGGGAGAGGGGAGGGAGACCCACTGATGTCGAGCCATTGTGACATTTTCAAAGCGCTTCAATCGAAGTTTTGATTCATTCGATTCAGCATCGTCTCTCTTTTGAAATCTTTTCTATTCTATACCATTTATTTTTGTTTTTTTATGTTTTTGAAGTGGTAACTAAAACTTTCCCCATTGTATAGTTTTTTTTTGTTTTTATTTATTTGGTTTCTGTTTTTGCAGCGCTTCAATTGATTTGAATGAACTTCGTAGAGACAATTTTTTCCATTTTTTATTTTATTTCCACATCAAACTCATGAGTAACTAGCAAAAAAAAGCAAAATAAACAAAAAAATTGATGAAAAGCATCCGATTCGATCCGATCCGATCTAACGACACAAAAAAAAGGAAGAAGAGCAACAAAAAACTCCTCCACATTTTTTGCTTTATTTTATTTTTTGTCCCTTCAGACTTCGACATAAAAAAGGAGCATTTTTGTTAAAAGAAAACTTTTTCCCATAAAAATCTTTGACACACTGAAAGAGAAAAACTACAACCACCATAAAGAGTAGCAGCATTGATTTCTATGCACACATCACTAAAATAAAAGAAAAAAGTGATGTATTTCTTCAATACGATAGAAGTTGCCAGTAGTGAGGTTTGTTGTTGATCGTGTTGTTGTTGCTATTGGACATATGAACCATTAAAGTAGACGAACTTAAAAGGGTTAAAAAAAGGAGAGAAAAAGTGAAGAAGCAGATATCGAGTTCTTCCCGATCAACGGATTACTTCGTAGAGTAGTCGAGTAATCAAGGAAACAAGGTTAAAAAACTGTCATAAAACATTATTTTCTGCTTTCCTAAGCATGTGCAATGGCACAAAAAAGTCATCGCCGAGACCTTTCCAGTCCGTTCCGTCGCTCGGTCGCTCTGTCATTCGATCGCTCGGTCGCTCCATCGCCTGTGATCTTTAGATCGTCGCTCTCTCTCTCCAACCAGCATCTCGTCGTGTCCTCCTCTTCTGACGTTACGAAGAGGCGTCGACTGTCTGCTGCGTCGAGTCGAGTCGCATCGCATCGCGTCTCGTCGCACCGCGCGATTGACTGCTTGTTTGGGGTTAAATGGTGCATCGGTCCAAAGCGCTTCAAATGGATTCAAATTGCAGCGAATCCATTCCACGACTGCACAATTATTCATTTTGCAGACTACATGCATGCATACATGCATGTGTGCCAACCATGCATCCATGCATCCGTGCCACCAGCTGATCGCCAGCGACGGTACACGGTTCGGGGCGGAGTGGAGCGGCGCTACTCTGGTTCTGGATTCAGGGTCTCTTCGGCCCGGCTTCAATGTATTCGTAGATACGGTAATTTTGGGTCAGATGCGTCACATAAACGGAAAATGAACGAAATTTTCAGGTCGTCGTCTCACTTCGAATGCGAGCAGTGGTCGTCCTGCCAGTGCTGCCAAAGCGAAGAGCGAATTCGATCTGGGGATTCTTTTGGTAGCTTTGTTGAATATTATTTCAGTTTATTTCTGCATTATAGCGTAATTCTTTTTATATTATAAAAGAAGGTGCATTAAAATATGCATAAAAAATGAAAAAACTCAATAATTAATCACAAGAATAAAACTCATGAGATCACGAAATGTTTTTTTCCTCAATGAAGACAAGAATCACTACCAATCAGAAGTACAAATACAGTGCTATAATAGCAAATATTGTATAAATAGTAAAACTTAATAATTTTAATAGATGTAAACTCTATAAAAACTGCTTTTTTTCTTTCAATTGCATAAAAATAGAAACCGAGAGGGATGCACCTTTGATTGCCCTTGAAATCATCGTCTTCTGCTAAATTAATCATGAGCAATTATTTTATTTTTATTGCTTACAACATAATTTTTTCCATTGAGTGTTAATTCAATTTATTGATTGTGCATTTTTTCTATCGTATTTTTAATCTGCTGATTGTCGCATTTGAAGTTATTTTCTATCAACTGAAGGAGACACATAATTTTTGTGCTGTTGTTGTTATTGTTGTAGCATTCTTTCAGTGAGCAACGACTTCATAATCATGTGTATAAATAAAATATTGAAAAACAATAAATAAATAAAAAAAATACGCGAAGAATTTTAATTGCCATTGTTAACAAATAAATTTATTATTGTTATTTGTTGTTTTTATTCTGGTTGTTGTTGTTATTCTCGCTGTTGTTGTTGTTATTCTCCTTGTTGTTGTTGTTATTGAAAGGAATGTCGTCGCTTTCAACGAAGAATTCAACTGATTCGCAACAACTTCAATTTTTTATATCGATTTTCATTAACTTAAACAATTTTTAACACTCTACAGAAACGTATTTTTTTTTTTCTATTGCAACAACTCTATTTTTGCCTTAAGTTGGCAGCCCTGCAAAGACTTTAAACGTCTTCTCTGTGGGTCAAGTTTATGAAATCATCAATTAATTTTAAATGCGTCTAAAAATAATTTTTCTTGTTATTCAAACAAGTTAATAAAATAATTCAACAACAATTAATCTCAGAATAATAATAATAATATAAATATGAATAAAAATAAATACACAAGAAAATACGATAGTAAATAAAATGAATTAATTAAAAACAATACGAGTAAAAACAACAACAACAACGATAAAAATAATCAAACTGGTTGCTGTTGTTAATATTATTCGATGATTTCAATTTAATTAAATAGATAATCAATAAATCAGCGTTTTTTCAATTATTTTCTTCAAAATAATTAATTTTTGTTTGAATTTAAAATAAGGAAAGAAATAAGATTGTAAAAAACCAAACAAATTTGACGACATTAAAATGCAACAACAATAAAAACACCGCACAACTGAAGAGGAGAACGTGTATTGACAACAAAAATAGAACAATAAAATCCAAAAACAACAACAAAAACAACAACAAATCGATTGATGGTGGATAGTTTTTCCTCGTCGCTGTAGTTGTTGTTTTTGTTTTATTATCCGTTTTATGTTATTTATTTTTATATGTATTTAAATATGCCTTCATTCTCTCTGTCTATTCTTCTTTCTTTTCTTCTTCCTCTTCATCTTCTTCCTCGACCCCTCAATTTTTGTATTGTTTTTGTTGTTGTTTTTTTTATTATTTTTACCGTTTTTATCACTATTTTGTTGTTGCCAATCTTTATCTTGGTACGAGTATAGTTGTTGTTGTTGTCGTCGTTGATTTATACTCCTTGTTCTTAAAGTGTTGTTGTTCTCCTAGTTGTTGCCGTTGTTGTTGTTGTTGTTGTAGGTTTTTACCTACCTTCACACTGCGAAGATGTCATCGATTTTTCGAAGACATCCAACCGTCGAATGCCATTTAAAGCAGCCTTCTTCATGGATGCGCCACGTCGATTCAACTGCGTGGGAATCACATCAAATGTTATTTTGTTCATGGTTGTGGTTGTTGTAGTAGTTGTAGATGTTGTTGTAGTTGTAATAGTAGTGGTTGTTGTTGTTGTTGTTATTTTTATTGCTGTTATTTTTCTTTTGTTTTTCCAACACCACAGACACATCTTCGAAAATTTAAAGGCACCCGACGAAGATTCGCAACAAAGTTTTAGATTCTTTTTTTATCGTTTTTCTTTAGAATAGTGCCATTGTTGTTGTTGTTGTTCCTGTTGTTGTTGTTTTTGTTGAGTGCAGTTGATTTCCCATCTCGTAAATTAAGCTGACAAATGAACCATATCAAAGAAAAATCAAATCCATGCATAAAATCTGAAGACAAAATGAACAAAAAAGAAAACAAAATAAATGAACTCTAAGGTAGAAAACTCTTCAATTAAACAACTCTTCAATTTTTTGCTTAAAATTTAAAAATAATGATTTGATTTCCAAATGATTTGGGTTTGTTTTGATATTGAATTGATGCCGATTTGATTTCAGAGTGATTTTGTACACGATTTGATTTAATATCCAGTCGATTCGATGATATAATTTAGCTTTGATCTCGATTTGATTTTGATTTAGTTTCGATTTTGATTCCGATGTGATTCCAGATTTTATAAGATTTTGATCCGAGTTCAATTTGATTTCGATATCAATTTGAATTGATTTTAATTTCATTTCCATTCGATTTAGATTTGATTTGGTTTTGATTGGATGTCGATTTGATTTAAAATTTATTAGATTTGGACTTAATTTCAATTTGATTTCGATTTGATTTGGTTTTGAATGATGCCTGTTTCGCTTTATATTGATGTAGATTTTGATTTCGATTTGATTTTGATTCGATGTGGATTTGGAATGCGAAAATGTTTACGGAATCGTTCGCTTTTCCGTTTTACAGAACACCAGCCTCACTACGAGTCTGATTAGTGAGTGGTCAGGGGCGGGGATGTGTGGGGCCTGGGAAGGTAAGAAGAAAAACGGAACACTTCACCGATAAAACTTCTATGGCGAGGTTATAAATCAAGTACAAATCACTTGACCTCCTACATTGAAATGATTACCTCACGAGAGCGAGAAAGGGAGAGAGAGAGAGAGAGAGAGACAGGGAGTATAGACTATACGTATGTGTGTGTATGTAATGCCTTCAACTCAACTGACTTGCAACCAAGTTAAGTGCGGCTTAAATTTGCCGATTTAAGTTAAGAATTATTGACACAACAAACAATTTAGACGTTTGTTCGTTTACTTTGTAGCGAACACGCTTGTCAAGCAGCCGCAACAACCGAATCGATTGCGTTCGTTAATTTATGTACTTTATTCAATGCGGACCGCATGATGATGGTTATGGGAGCATCATTACGAGGGGACGGGAGCGTGAGGGGATGGGGGGGGGGGGGGGGGAGGGGGTGAATGAAGGGAGTACGACGAGTGGATTACAGGAGGGAAAATAAATAAATAATCAAACCTCGAGAGAGACGGAAGATTTTACGACTGAGTGGCGAACTGTTTGAAGTTTATTATTTCAGAGTTCGAACTTCTTTTCTAGTAAGTGGGGAAAAATTGGGGGGAGGAGGAGGAAGAAGATGAAAAAGGAAGAGAAGATGAAGAAGAAAAAGGAAGAGAAGATGAAGAAGAAATATTGATGAGATTGACGAAAGAAAAAGAAAGGAAAGAAAAAATTAAAATAGATTTTTAAAACATTGTTTAATAAGAATTCAATAATAATTCAATAAAAATTCAATAATTTAAAATTTGATAAAAAATAAATCTTAAGTTCAATAAAAAAACAAACTTAATAAAAACAACTTAGACAGTGATAACAATTTTTCAATGAATTAAATAAAAACATAAAAATTGAAATATTTAAAAAATTGTGAAAGGTTTTGAGGAATTTTTCCAAACCTTAAATTAGTTTTTTTGTACATAATTATTGCAAAAATCATTTGTATATAATTTACACTTTTTTGGCCCCCCCCCCCCCCGCCAAAAAAAAAGCACTTTAAAAGAGAAGAAAAACAAAATCATGCAAAACCATGCAAATTGATTGCTCTTCGTTGCTGTTGTTGTGGATGTTGTTGTTATTCATGCTGTTGTTGTTGTTATCCATGCTGTTGTTGTTGTTATTCATGCTGTTATTGTTGTTGTTATTGTTATTGAAAGGTTAAACATTTTGTAATGCTTCCAAACGATTTCGTGGCCAATCCATGGAGTAACCTTGTTTGGTGGCTCGCTGCAACCGCAGAAGACGCAGAGACGGTCGCTTGCTCAAGATTGAAGTCGTGGGGGGAGGGTGATTTTTTTGTGCTATTTGTTTGAGGTGAATGCAATTTTTTACGGTGTTTTTTTTAATGTAGATTTATAGTTTGTTGTTTTACTAAAATTGATTGTCGTCGTTGTTGTTGTGGTTGTTGTTGTGTTTTCAGCATTTTTAAGACCTTGTTAAATAATTACAAAAATTATCTTTTTAGAAAAGGAAGCCATTGCAAAAGAAGAGATGAAAAAAAAATATGACACTAACAATTGATATAAAAATCTACAGAAATCTGGATCAATTAATTTTGAGAAAAAGAAAAAAATCTACCGAAAAATGGAGAAAACCCATCTAAAAAGAAAACAAAGAATTTGATGAAAATTGATACAGTGACCAGAAGAAACAAAAATTCAGAAAATTCGAGAACATTCAAGCAAAAAGTGGCCAAGAAATTCAAACGTAATAAAATCAGCAACGATTAAAAATAACAAAACAATGGTCTTAAAAATGTTAACCATGAGTTAAAAATGTTAAATGAGTTCGAGTAAAAATCGTGAAAAATGTGTGAAAATCATCACTTAACGTCCATTGCTTTAGAGCCACAATAAAGGTGTACACACTCGGATAACCAGTTCGGGCAGAGCCACGTCCCCGGGATACCAGGCTTTACAGGATTACAGAAATACATACATATTATCAGAAAGCGCATAAAAGATTATTTGGATGCGTTGGTGAGTTTTTGTTCAGTGGAAGGCTTTTGACGTCAGGCTTTTGAACCAACCACATAAGAGAAAAAAGGAATTCAAGAGCTAGATCCTCTACAATACCAAATGCAAAAATATAAGAAAAGGCTTTGTAACCTAAGTAATTCGCAGTACTTCATGACTTCATTTATAAATAATTTCTTCAACATTTATTTAAATGAAATTTATTTAAATTCCACTTTATATTAATAGTTACAATAATGCGAGAGTATTCCAACATCTAATCACTGATACTGTGCAATCTTCGCCAACAACCATGGAAGTTCATATGAAATCCTCGTGTAGACACCAGGATATTTCGGCGAGGCACAACCGAATCCCCACGAAACGACACCAGCCAGCTTACCATTTATCACCATCGGACCTCCAGAGTCGCCATTACAGGCATCCTTGCCACCCACTCCGCGAAATCCAGCACAGATCATGTTGTCAGTGATGATACGCATGGGATTGTAGTCCTTGTTACACAACTCATTACTAATAATCGGTACCTTTACTTCCTGCAAAAAATCCGATAATCTTGTTATACCAGTATTACCCCAACCAGTGACAGTCGCGATTTCACCCTCTTTCGCAACACTATCGGCCAGTTCGATGGCTTTGATAGTGAAGTTGTTGAGGGGAAGGGGAATGGCTAGTTTAAGAAGTGCGATATCATGGCCATCTGAATTGTAGTTATGCATGATGATTTCCTCTACAGGTACGACGACGCCATCGCTGGCCTCACGTTGATTAGCACCGGCCACAACATGAAATTCTCTTGGCACGCTGTCAATAACGCAGTGAGCTGCTGTGACGATCATGGTCGACGAAATAATGCTTCCTCCACAAATAAAATCGCGAATGGCAGACGTGGAAAAGATACTTTTGAACCGCAGGCTGACCTGGTGTGGATGTAAAGAGATATCTACAGTTCGACCGCCCACAATACGTCCACTATTCGAATCCTGAACTATCACGTCATCCTGATCCTTGACAGAGCTTATATGACGTCCGGCAGAAGCACCAACGCACAGCGATCCGAGAGCCAATAGAGCGAGTAAGGATTTCAGCATGATCCGATCGATGAGTATACGAGTATAAGTAATGAAGAGTCGCAATAATTTGAAGTCAACAGCTGCTAGCTTCTCCGAAGAAAGCTGAAATAGTTCAGGTTAATACGATACGGTTATCATTATTGCTTCGGCCTGATAACGCGCTACTGAGTACTTACTGATTAACTTCGATTTATTGGCAAATCTTTGCTAGAATTTCTGGAATTTTTTACAACCTTGCCATCCTCTTATGTTACTTTGGAAATTTAATGACGTCTGACTACCGAAAATATACAACACTTGTTAAGGTTTTGTATTTGATAATCTAATATTTATTATCGGGACATGAAATTACCTTCACGTATTTATTTTTGTACTAATATGTTTCCTCGTACAGTGAAGTATTTGATTACTTTAATGTTATCATTAATTTTTTACAGGTATTAGTTTTGATTTATTATTTTTTTATTATACCCTACACCTTAAGGTAAGGGATATATTCACTTTGTAACGAAATGTGTAACGCATAGAAATAGAGACGATAGGTATAGAAAAGTATATAGTATATTCTTGATCAGCGTGACCTCCTGAGTCGATTTAGCCATGTCCGTCCGTCTGTCTGTCTGTCTGTCTGTTGAAATCACGATCACAGGAGAACCGGTGAAGATATCGTGATGAAATTTTGCATAAACATTGTTTCTTGTGGTGTGCAGGTTGGTATTGAAAATGGGCAAAATCGGTCCACGACCACGCCTATTTTTTATTAAAAATGTGATATCAGCGTTCGTTTTTGAGCTATTACAACAAAATTTCATTCCTGGGTATAGAGTAGCATTATCCGTTAATACGCCAAATATGGGCGTGATCCACCCACTTTTAGGTTACACAGGCAAAAGAGGGTTATATTGTTAAATATATAAACTTCCTGAATAAAACTTTAGATAACAACTTGTTTTACAAAAAAACATTATTACATGAAAACTGGGTGCGGGCCGCCCACTTTTGCACTACATATACAGTATAGCAGTACTAGAACAAGTTTATTACCACGGAAATAAAGTTTAAATGAACACAATTATATAACAACTAAGCTAGTTATTTTGTTTTGAAAAAGGTAATGACCACGCCTACTATTTATACAGAGTCGTAGCTAGGTTTCATGGAGCCCGGGACGGTTAATCAACTTGTAGCCCCAAAAATTCCTAGAATTCAATAAGTCAATACTTGATTTCCACAATTGCCGCCCCCGACATTGTGCCGCCCAGAGTGGACCGCCACGGCCGCCCTACCCTACCTTCGGCACTTTTTTCAAAACTTTTAGGTGTAGGGTATCTAAGATTCGGCCAGGCCGAATATAGCTTTCTTACTGGTTTACTATTAACTTACTATTAAGTTCATGTAGATGAAGGTTGACAAACCAATCGAAATTTGAAAGAGATATCAAAAGCAATATATCTAGTTACACAAGTCAAATTGTGATAGAGAGAGAGAGAGAGAGAGAGAGAGAAAAGGTAATATGAAGCAATAACTCAATAATTGAATATGATCATAATAATGAATATGAAGTAATAATTCTCGAGTCTGTGAAGGAACTAACTATTTATCTGAGGATCGCGCGTAACTTTTTTGCCTAAAATATCTATGCAATTAATCCTTAGTCATTATCCCTCAGCGAATGCTAATTTTGGTGAAGCTTGAAGAGAAGTATCCGAGGGAAGTCTAACGTCTATCACACTGAAGAAGTATGCCACCATTTTACGTCCAATGACTGGAAAGACTAAGAAATGACTCACTGGCATTAGAGGCTTACAGTTCGAGTAAATCTCTATTGATGGATGATAATTTTCCTCTCCTGTTTATCGGACCAGAAAACCTTCATTCGTTTAAAACCGTTTAAATGAGAAATATACGTTATAATTTTTTTTTAAATAGTATTCTTTATTTACAATGTCTTCGAACGAAATTTGTTGAAATGTGGAATTTAGTAAATTGGAATAATTGAACGTCTGATCACTTGTACTCTGCAATCTTCTCCAACAACCACGGAAGAAGATATGAAATCCTCGCATATACGCCAGGATATTGAGGTAGGGCACAACCGAATCCCCACGAAACGACACCAGCCAACTTACCATTTATCACCAGCGGACCTCCAGAGTCGCCTTGACAGGCATCCTTGCCACCCACTCCGCGAAATCCAGCACAGATCATGTCGTCAGTGATGAAACGCAAGGGATTGAAGTCCCTGTTACACAACTCATTACTAATAATCGGTACCTTTACTTCCTGCAAAAAAACCGCATATCCATTTATACCAGTACTACCCCAACCGGTTATAGTGGCAATTTCACCCTCTTTCGCAACACCATCGGCCAGTTCGATGGCTTTGATGGTGAAGTTGTTTAGCGGCAGGGGAGTGGCTAGTTTAAGAAGTGCGATATCATTCGTGTAACTTGCTAGAACGAAGTCCTCGTGCATGAATATTTCCTTTACAGGTACTACGACGCCATCGCTGGCCTCACGTTGATTACCACCGGCCACAACATGAAATTGGCTTGGCACTCGGTCAATAACGCAGTGTGCTGCTGTGACTATCATGGTTGATGAAATAATGCTTCCTCCACAAATATGTTTGCGAATGGAAAACGTGAGGGTGTTACTTTTGAACCGCAGGCTGACCTGGTGTGGATGCAAAGAGATATCTACAGTTCGACCGCCCACAATACGTCCACTATTCGAATCCTGAACTATCACGTCATCCTGATCCTTGACAGAGCTTATATGTCGTCCGGCAAAAGCACCAACGCACAGCGATCCGAGAGCCAATAGAGCGAGTAAGGATTTCAGCATGATCCGATCGATGAGTATACGAGTATAAGTAATGAAGAGTCGCAATAATTTGAAGTCAACAGCTAGCTTCTCTGAAGAAAGCTGGAATAGTTCAGGTTAATACGATACGGTTATCATTATTGCTTCGGCCTGATAACGCGCTACTGATTAACTTAGATTTATTGGCACACCTTTGCTAGAATTTCTGGAATTTTATACAACCTTGCCATTTTCGTATGTTACTTTGGGAATTTAATGACGTCTGACTACCGAAAATATACAACACTTGTTAAGGTTTTGTATTTGATAATCTAATATTTATTACCGGGACATGAAATTACCTTCACGTATTTATTTTTTTACTAATATGTTTTAGGTATTTGTTTTGATTTATTAGTTTTTTATTTACTATTACGTTCATGTAGATGAAGGTAAATGAAAAACCAATCGGAAATTAGAAAGAGATATGAAAAGCAATATATCTAGTTACACAAGTCAAATTGTGATACAGAGAGTTAGAGAGAGAGAGAGACAGAGAGAGAGAGAGAGTTAGAGAGAGAGAGAGAGAGAGAGAGAGAGAGAAAGAGAGAAAAGGTAATATGAAGCAATAACTACAGACTCGAGAAGGAACTAACTATTTATCTGAGGATCGCGCGTAACTTTTTTGCCTAAAATATCTAAGCATTTAATCCTTAGTCATCTATCCTTCAGCGAATGCTAATTTGGCGAAGCTTGAAGAGAAGCATCCGAGGGAAGTCTAACGTCTATCACACTGAAGAAGTATGCCACCATTTTACGTCCAATGACTGGAAAGACTAAGAAATGACTCACTGGCATTAGAGGCTTACAGTTCGAGTAAATCTCTATTGATGGATGATAATTTTCCTCTCCTGTTTATCGGACCAGAAAACCTTCATTCGTTTAAAACCGTTTAAATGAGAAATATACGTTATAATTTTGTTATAAATAGTATTCTTTATTTACAATGTCTTCGAACGAAATTTGTTGAAATGTGGAATTTAGTAAATTGGAATAATTGAACGTCTGATCACTTGTACTCTGCAATCTTCTCCAACAACCACGGAAGAAGATATGAAATCCTCGCATATACGCCAGGATATTGGGGTAGGGCACAACCGAATCCCCACGAAACGACACCAGCCAGCTTACCATTTATCACCAGCGGACCTCCAGAGTCGCCTTGACAGGCATCCTTGCCACCCACTCCGCGAAATCCGGCACACATCATGTCGTCAGTGATAAAACGCCAGGGATTGTAGTCCTTGTTACATAACTCATTACTAACAATCGGTACATTTACTTTCTGCAAAAGCCCCGAATCTTCTTTTATACCAGTATTACCCCAACCAGTGACAGTCGCGATTTCACCCTCTTTCGCAACACCATCGGCCAGTTCGATGGCTTTGATGGTGAAGTTGTTCAGGGGAAGGGGAGTGGCCAGTATCAGAAGCGCGATGTCGTTTGACACTTTTACCGGATTGAAGTCCTCATGCATGATGATCTCCTTTACAAGTGTGATGACGCTATCGCTGCCCTTACGTTGATTAGCACCAGCCACAACCTGAAATTGGCTTGGCACCTTGCCGATAATGCAATGTGCTGCTGTAACTATCATGGTCGATGAGATAATGCTCCCTCCGCAACTATGTTGACGGATGCAATTCATGCAAGTAATATTTCTGTACCGCAGGCTGATCTGATGTGAGTACATTGCGATATCTACACTTTCCCCTCCCACAATACGTCCATTATCCAAATCGTGAACTACGGCGTCATCCTGATCGTTGCCAGAATTAATGGGCCGTCCTACAAAAGCACCAGCGCACAATGACACAACTGCCAGCAGCGAAATTAAGAATTTCAGCATTGTTCGTTCGATGAGTGTATCGATAATGAAAAGACTAAAAATTTTCAAGTGAAAAGCTAGCTCTTTGAAAGACGAGGTACTTTATAGTTTAGGGCGATGCGATAGTGTTATCATAAAATCGCTCGCTACTGTAGCAATAATTTATCGGCTAAATTTCGCCAGATTAAGAAAATAGATTGTAGAGTTTTTAATAAATAAGCCTTGAAAAAAATTTCAGAATTTGATAACATTCAATGACCGAAACTCCACAGTGTGCTGCTGTTACTATTATGTTTGATGAAATAATGCTAATAATCAAAAAAAAAAAAAGGCAAAAATCGACAAAATGGTAGAAAATCGTAAAAACAAAATCACTTTTCATTTCATTTGAATTTTGGATTTTTTTTTTCTTTGACGGAATCGTGTTCGATCATAGTTTAAAAGCAAAAAAGAATTATTAGCGAATTCTTGTTGTTTCGGTTGTTATTTTTGTTGAGGGCACCTCAGGAGCACCTTAAAAAAAGCGTGATCGACGTCTGATCGAATCGTCGTCGTTGAGATGTCGTCATCTCTTCTTCAATGATTCGGTTCATCGTCGATATCGTCGATATCGAAAGATGCCAAATTTTTTCAGATGTTATGAAATTTCGAGTTACTGTTGTTGTAAGCTATAAAAATGCGAGTCTCTGAAGTCTCTTCACTCAATCGTCAAAGCATAAAATATCAAAAGTTGCAAAAATTATAAAACAATTGCAAAAAACACAAAATAATGAAAAATAATGAGAAGTTTAACAACAAAAAAAGAAACCAGTAAGAGTGCTATATTCGGCCTGGCCGAATCTTAGATACCCTACACCTAAAAGTTCTGAAAAATTATCTTATTATTAATTATATTAATTAATTATTAAAATTTATTTATTTAAATTTTTAATTTATTTAGATTTCTCATTGCAGAACAGTAGCATTGTAGAGTGAAATACAAACTGAAAGTAGTGGAAATATGTGGTTATAAGGAAAGCTACCTTATAATCACTTTTAATCACAGACGGGTATAAATACAGTGGCGTAACTAGAGGGACGGGGGTGGCAGTCCGCCCGTGGCGGCACAATTTCGGAGGCGGCAGTTTTGGAAATCAAGTATTGACTTATTGAATTCTAGGAATTTTTGGAGCCATATGTTGATTAACTGTCCCGGGCTCCATGAGTCTTAGCTACGCCTCTGTATAAATAGTAGGCGTGGTCGTTACCTGTTTTCAAAACAAAATAACTAGCTTAGTTGTTTTCTTATTGTGTTCAAATTTAAACTTTATTTACGTGGTAATAAATTTGTTTTCATTAGCTATACTGTATAAGTAGTCTAAAAGTGGGCGGACCGCGCCCAGTTTTGCTGTTATAATGTTTTATTGGAAAATAAGTTGTTATGTAAAGGTTTATTCAGGAAGTTTATATATTTAACAGTATAACCATTTAAGACCCTTTTTTTCCTGGGTAACCTAAAAGTGGGCGGATCACGCCCATATTTGGCATATTAACGGATAATGCTACTCTATACTCAGGAATGAAATTTTGTTGTCATAACTCAAAAACGAATGCTGATACCACATTTCTAAAAAAAAATAAGCGTAGTCGTTAACCGATTTCGACCATTTTCAATACCTGCACACCACAAGAAACAAAATTTCTGCAAAATTTCATTATGATATCTTCACCGGTTCTCCTGTGATCGTGATTTCAACAGACAGACAGACAGACGGACGGACATGGCTAAATCGACTCAGGAGGTGATGCTGATCAAGAACATATATACTTTTCTATATCTATCTGCTCTATCTCTATGCGTTACACATTTCGTGATAAAGTGAATATACCCCTAACTTTAAGGTGTAGGGTATAAAAAGAAAAGAATAGAAAGCAATGGACCCACATACTTGTCATGCCTTGTATTTTATTGGGGTTTCTTCGCTTACAGTATCTATTATTCGCACTCTAAAGCTTTGGTACTGTGGTTCAGTATTTTCGGGGCCAATTTAAAAGCATTGCCCTGCTTCCTACTCTTCATAATACGTCAACGATTAAATGATTGTCTGCAGTCTAATAAAAAAACTAGAAGGAGTTGAGTGTTTGAATTGAGTTGAGTGTTGAGAGTGAACATTTATTAAATATGTTTCTGTGAGTAGTTTATCTCGATAAATTTGTATTCATTTCATTTCTTGTAAACACAGGTTACAGGTGTATAAAAAATGCATGACATAGCAGAATCCACAATTCGTAAAAGTCTTTATTTGCATTCTGGAGTAAAATTAATTTTTGTCAGTCTTTTGTTGATTTTATTCACTCTAATAATTAAGTTTAGATGTTCAAATGAAATAATAAGGCTTCTGCTATTGAAAAGATCTCTATTTGAGCTTCCGTAGTCATTTGCCACAATCGCAGTCATGAATTAGTTTATCTTTTCTCGAGTGCCCTGTATTGCCATTGGTTGTAATGATTTATAAACTCAGGTGAACAAATAGAAATAATTTAGTACGATTTTGAAATTTGAATAACTTCTAATAACTAAATTTAAGTACGAATTAAAAGACTAAATTTTTTGTTTTATTTAAAAATTAAATTTTTAACATAATTTCTTTTCTAATATTTACTCAAGATGTACAGAGTTCTATTTCGACAGTTTTCGACTAATAAAGGAGCATTCTTTTGTTTTACATAAAAAAAATAATTTATTATTTATTATTTAAACACTTCTGCAAGTCGGCGAACGCTATATCCGTATCTTCTTTTGCCTTGCGTTGGGCAGCAGAAATGCAATCATGTTCAGCCACTTGAACAATTTCGAGGATCGAATTATTGAGCTCGTACACATCCGTTGACTTCGTTTCTATCGCATTCAGAACTTTTTGATCCCTTTTACCCTAAAAACAACAACAACACCGAACCGGAAATACACACAAATGATCTTGCTAGTTTTTTTCATTGAAAACTTACTACATAAATCGAACACGTGAGATATTTAAGGATATCCACCGCTTGTATACAGGATTGCCATGAATTAATGATGCGATCTACCTGCTTTTCCAACACTGGCAGGGCCGCCTGCACCCTTAGCATTTCCTTATTTCGTTGGTCATCCGCATCCCGGGTACAATTTTCCGATTGCGTTTTGATTCCTTCTGCCAACTTGCTTAGTTTCTCACTATAAGTCTTATAGCAAAGCGCCTGATCTGTGCCGCCACGCACCATGCGTAAACCGCTGGCAAGTTGGAGCCCGTAGGAACGAATTTCGGCGGACACCGCATCCGGTCCGGTTCGAGATGAATGCGCGAACTAAAAGTTGCAAAGAAACATAAACAAAATGGCCACTTCTAATAATTTGTCCAAATTTAACTAAATCTCTCTCTTGCTCTGCCTTTTCCACTTACCTCCAGGATGCTGACCAGGAAACACAAAAGAAGGACACTCTTCATGGTCGTTGTTGTTTTCTAACGAATTTTTTAAAAAGCAAAAGAAAACTTTTCTTGATCACAACTCATCAACTTCTTCACAAGAATAAACTTTTAATTTTAAAGCAGCTCTTTTTATAGTTCAACAAAAGCAATGTTTCTATGTTCTATGTTTCTGTTTTTTATATACCGCGACTGACAGAAAATTTTTGATAACAAAAGCTGCCTTTCCAGGAAATTTATTTCTAGAGTTTTAGTTGTTATTTCAGTGAATTACTTATCAGATCAATTGTTATCAAAATAACAGGAAGTTAACACTTCAAATATCGCAAGATCCAAAGTCAATCATAAACACGTAACACATAAAATATATTAATAACATAGATAAAACTAATAAGAAATAAACACGTCACTTGTCAAAATAGTAAAGTTTTCTTAATAAAAAAAAGAATTAATATGTTATAGAATATAATATATTGAAGAATATAATTTTACAGGCAGCTCCATAAGTGAGTATAAACATATTTTATAATGGTCCACAC
Source organism: Myopa testacea (assembly GCA_949629155.1). Lineage (NCBI taxonomy): Eukaryota > Metazoa > Arthropoda > Insecta > Diptera > Conopidae > Myopa > Myopa testacea. Next base: position 56,148,894 of record OX451346.1, read on the forward strand.
ATTTTTCCATTCGTGTAATACTATTTTACAGGACATTATAATTTTATTTTCATTTAATAAAAACGACAGTTATGTGCATATATGCACATATATATATGTTATAATACCCCAATCACTATTTTCAATAAATTTAATAGGACATTTTTATACAAAAGTAGCATTTAACACTAGGACTACCGAGGGTGTCATTTTGACACTTTTCAAGTTGTGAAACGGTGTCATTTATTCAAATTGAGCTTTTTTTTGTTATGATCCCTCAAGTTTTGACGAATGCATATATGTAACACTTTTATGAACGTGTACCTCTCAATTCGTTAATTTTTAATCTTTGATTATTCTTACTTAAACTCCCGAGGGTGTCATTATGCCACTTCCTACTCTTCGCCTATTTCTATACAACGAATGTATTTTAAAACATGCATACTTGGACATGAAGAGATTGTACATGCACAAGTTTGTTCACTGTTTATTTGTGATGAACTTTTTCGACTTTCGGCTTGAATTGTTTTGTGTATTGGTTTATTGCAACCGTCGTATAGTTCAACGCGTCTGCGTAATAGTATCGTTTTGTTCTCGTAATTTCTGGCTATATAAAATGTACAAAAATGGTACAAAGCAAATAGTAGATGTTCTACGTGATATTCAAAGTGATATTTCAGATGTTGAAGCGGAGAACTTTGAATCATCTTCAGATGAAGAAGAATACGCTTCAGATAAAGACTACAATAAAAATTAATCTGATTTTCGATCTTCTGCATCAGAGAGCTTTCCCAATTGCGATGTTGAACTTCGAAGTGAGTACATATGTATATAATTTACGAACCGAATATTATTCAAATCATTGTTTTTCGGTAAGATCCTTGGCTCCATACGCAAAAGGATAATAGTGTTTCGTTGCCAAAAAAGAAACGTCAATCACGGCTAACGCAAAGTTCTAATATGCAGAAACTTATTTCTCCAGATGGAACAAAATGGGAATATGATATAGAACATGTAAGAACTGGTAAAATGGATCGACATAATATTCGAGAAAGTTCTTTCAAAAACTTTGTGAAGAATTATCGACACATTACGCTATTCACCACCCAACCAAACCCATTCTGTTTGATGAAGACCGACACTAAGATGATGATGATGATAATAACGCTAGGGCTCTCCAATGTCAAGCAAAGATAAATTGCAAATCCAACAGGAAACGAGAATATGTAAGAAATGCAGAAAAAGGATATGTGGGTGTTGCACTGCTAAAAAAATATTGTTATGTACAAATAAATATAAATTTCGTTTTTTAAAATAATAAGTTTTGTAATCCCTTTATTTTTATAACTGATGGTTTGGTTTGGTCGATATTGGAGCCAAAGAAAGTACGGACACGAAAATATGAGTGGTGTCATAATGACACCTGCGGTAGTACTAGGAGGAAACAAGCCTCGGTAGTCCTAGTGTTAACAGTATTTTAATTTTCAGACAAACAGAAATCAACGATTCCTGAAATTGAGGATTAATTTGTCGACCTTAAGAATGTTCCGTCGATCTGAAGAAAGAGATACCTCAAATATAAAAAAATTGTTATAAATTGAGGAATATAATGTTTTGTGTAGTTTAATATATGAATATGAAGGAGTGTGTCCACTCTTCCTTACCGCCTCCTACTAAACTAACAACCAACTAAACAATGGCATAAATGTTTTTCCTTCAGTGGGCCATGGTGGCAACCTGGACCTCCAACCCAACCCCCAACCCCCCTCCAATTGCCAGTGTGCTTAGTCAACATACCATCGTGTTACGGCCACTCTACTCGACGCCCACAACAAGAATCCAATAACAACTATAAATATCACCATAAAGATCACTATCAAGATCACTATGAAATGAAGTGAATTTGGTAAATGCAACTGCTTTTTGTTGCTTATTTTTTGCTGAAATTTGTTTTATTGTGATTTCTGGTATGCATCGTTCCACCTTTCAAACATTAATTTGTTACTTAATGATTATTTTAATTTTGTTTTTATTGTTGTTCACCTCACCATTTATTTTTGAATTAGACGCAAAAACAGTTCACGACTTTGTGAAGTCAGTCATTCACTTAATTTGCATGTATTCACTATAATTTTTATTTCTAAATTTAACAAAGAATAAATAAAAGACTTTAGATGACTTTTTTAATTAAAATTTATACTGAAAGTGAATAATAGGTAAAAATAAAGAAAAGAACATTTAATCGCTTTTACTTCTGAATGTTTCAGTTTTTAGCGTTTTCCTACTATTTTACTAATAACTACACGCGACTGGTTACTCGTGACTTCGTTCGCATGGTAGAATAGTGGGCGATGGTATAGTGTGAATATGTATATCTAATTTTTCAATGTACACCCCTTTTTCATTTATTGCATGATCTTAACTTAATACAGTTTTATAAACAATGTTATATATATTATACATAATATATAGATTTTGAGGATTGGACACACGGGAGCACGCTATGTAGAGTTGCCCATGTGAAAAGCACGTCTTTTCTAAATGTACTCCTACTACTTTAAGTGTTTGCCTTGCGATTTATTTATTGTAGTGTGATTTATTAATGTAAAGTTAATAAATATAAAACTAATGATAATAAAATTATTTGATATAATTTCATCGGATTTAAATGAATTTTAAATACAAATCTTAAAAAAACTGATTTTAGGTAGGAATTAAATGACTTTAAATTTTATTATCTGTATTATTTGAATTAAATTTAAATTATTTGAATTAATTTGAATTAGTATTTTTTTATCTGTATTATTTGAATTAAAAAAGCATACAAATTCTTTTGATATTTTGTTTAATTAAATTCTCTTATAAAATAATACATAAAATGGCGTAAACTGCCGAGATGTGACTTCCAGTCACACCATATAAAAATGTATAAACTTTTTACGTGACGCATATATGTATGTACATATACTTTTATATGTAGCTATTGCGTAAAGGTCTGAAGTAAAAGCTTTGCATGTAAAAACATTTGCTTTTGCTTTATTTTTCGATGAATGTGCTATAAATTTGATAGTCAAACATACTAACGTGAATGCAACTGAGCATGCAGGTCAGTCCTTGAAGCCAACAGACGCTATAGAAATTCGTTCTTATATTGGCTTATTGTTAGAAGCAGGAAGGCAAAAACGAAGCCTAGGTGATTACGAAGAATTTTGGGATTCCATATTTGGTAGAGTAGTGTTTCGTGCTTGTATGATTATTATGATTATTATTCCATTAACATTTTTGAATATGATAAGAAAGAATAAAAATACATATAACATACGAAATGAAGAGATGCGATTTTAATATTTGTACGTGACTATAAGTCACACCATGGCAGTTTACGTCAGTAGAAGAGGTTGGCAGGAATAGGGTTAATGCGGCTTAACGGCATTTACTACTTCCAAGTAATCTACCTCAAAGACATAGTTCTGCTAGCCCACGAACATCAGGAACGTTTCCGCAAGCTTCCGAGCAGCTTGGTTACGTGCCCACGACAAAAGGTGGCGGTTTCTTGAGCTCGGGGATGTTCTTCCTTGAGACAAGTCGCAAGCGTACACTGTCCTAAAACTCAACCAATACTCAGACGAAGTGCAAATGCAAATCTTTTTAAAAATGATGTATAGAATTATGTGTAAATGTATAGAGTTTTGTTTCGAGATTTTCCGACTACGAACAAGCATTTTATTTCAAATATTTTTTAACAATTAAAAATATAAAATATAATCCGGTTTTTATTTTCCTTATTGATTTATTTATTTCCAAGTATTTAAGTAATTTAACAGTTTCTTGTATTTGAATATCGTTAAATTTATTATAAGAAAATAATTTTTGAAATTTTGTTTTATAAAAACATTTATCGACTGTTCAAGTATTTTCAAATTCTTTTTTTAATTTTGTGCATATTTATTTTTTAGACAATTCTCCAAACCGTGCAACACACTTTCCATTAATGCAGTCTTATTGAGAGAATCAATGCAATGATTTTCAGCGTTTTGAATAGCTTCGTAGGTTTGATTCAGGTGCTTGAGCAAATCCAATGACCGTTCTTCTCTCGCTGCGAGTACCACTTGATTCTTCTTAGCCTACAAACAACCACAAAACCAAACCGGAAACAATGACAAATGTTTTTTACTAGATTTCTCTTTTAAAACTTACTTCATCCATAAAACAGGTGATCTTTTTCATTGCATCCTTAGTATTTTTACATATAATCATTGAATTCCGGATAGTGTGTTTCTCATCCACCAACTTTGAGCGGTCCAACTTCGCGTTCTCCATTACCTTATTTAGTTCGGAATCCGAAACCTTGATACAAGCTTCCGATTCTTTTGTGATTTTTTCATCCAACTGGGTTATTTTCGAATCATAAGTTTTATAGCAAAGCGTTTGATTTGATCCGCCACGTGTCATGCGTAAACCGATTGCACTTTGACGTCCGTAGGCCTGGACTTTATCGAACACTCCATCTTCTTCGATTGGGGATGAATGCGTGAACTAAAAATTAAAAAGCAACATAAACAAAATGACAACTTTTAATACTTTGTTTAAAATTAAATTATTATATCTCCCTCTCTCCCTCCTACTATCTCTCTCACTCTCTTCCTCGTCCTTTTTCACTTACTGCCACAACCGCAACCAGGAAACACAAAAGAAGGACACTCTTCATGGTTGTTGTTGTTCTGTAACAAATTTTTTAAAAAGCAAAGGCAAAATTTTCTTGATCACAACTCATCAACTTCTTCACAATAATAAAATTTTAATTTTAAAACAGCTCTTTTTATAGTTCAACAAAAGCAATGTTTCTATGTTCTATGTTTTTGTTTTTTATATACAGCGACTGACAGAAAATTTTTGATAACAAAAGCTGCCTTTCCATGAAATTTATTTCTAGAGTTTTCGTTGTTATTTCAGTGAATTACTTATCAGATCAATTGTTATCAAAATAACAGGAAATTAACACTTCAGATCGCAAGATCCAAAGTTAATCATAAATACGTAACATATAATAATAACATATGTAGATAAAACTAATAAAAAAAGTAGGGTATGTAAACGCACACTCACGTGCGCACGTCCATATGGACGCGTGCGCTAGAAAATTTTTTAAGCGAACACGGCCGTGTGCGCGTGCGCTTAAAAAAATTTCTGGCGCACGCGTCCTGTGCGCTAAGCGCACGTGAGTCAGTCAGCGAACAGGACGCGTGCGCTGGAAAATATTTTTAGCGAACGCGCACGCGGTCGTGTTCGCTAAAAAATGTTCTAGCGCACACGTCCGCGCACGCGCACATGAGTCGACCGCGTGCGCTCGTGAGTGTGCGCTTACATACCCTGAAAAAAACACGTCAGAGTATAAACATAAGAAAAAGGAAAAAATACACAAAAGAATTTAAAAATTAATCAAATTTGTCCTCCACGGAAATTGACTTGTCAAGATAGTCAAGTTTTTTTATTAAAAAAAAAATAGAAATAAAAAAACACAATTCAAAATTCATTTCTTAAGCTCCACGTTTCTCCGTGCTTCTTGTCAACTGAACGTCACTCTCGCCCAGTGTTTCCATATGACGTTGCCACACTCAACATCCGAAGGTGAAAGGGTATATTAAATTCGTCCTGCCCCTTGTATCGCATAGAAGGAGGCGTGGCAGGTAGAGAAACGTTCAAATATATTTAAGTTTTTCTGTCCGTTGAAATCACGATAGACCGAAGAGGTAGAGTGATGCATAAACAATCATCGTAATATTCCACAATTGTTTGGTAATTACTTTTTGTGTTTTACATCATTAGTTGAATCGCTAGTAGTGATCAGCTGCCATATCCAGATATTTGTAAGTGTTGCTCTGAACACTGTGTTGCACTCAAGTGTGGACATCTTTAGAGTTTTATATAAATGCTTTGGCTTTTTCTTTATCTAATGAGGTGCTCTTATACGAGTATACATTCTCGTGACACCATTTTACAGCTTCATATATCTGCTTTCATATCAGTGTCCAAATTTCTATGCTGAATTACAAACACAAGATCATCTGCGTATGCAACCGGTATTGCTTCTTTAAAGACTGTTAACCGCTCGATGGTACTCGTATAAAGAATAAAAAGCAATGTACCCAATTTTTATTCTTGTGATACTCAGTACTTTATTGGGTTTTCTTCGCTTACTGTATCCATTATTGCTACACTAAAGCTTCGGTTCTGCGGTTCGGTATTTTTGGGGCCAATTTAAAAGCATTGCCCTGCTTCCTACTCTCCATAATACGTCACCGATTAAATGATTGTCTGCAGTCCAATAAAACAACTAGAAGGAGTTGAGTATTATTAAGACCATGATTTGTTAAATAAGATTCTCTGAATAGTTTATTAATGCGCGATACATTTATAAATCTGCGATAGTCTTCGGATTTAGCACAATGTGATTTCGGACTCTTCTCAAAATTAAAAACCGTGCTGAGACAATCATTTCCACATCATGCCCGACATTGAGAGCCCTTTTGGCAAAATTGCTATTTCTATGTCGATAAAAACATAAAGAATAAATTTATAGTTGCATTCAGTGGCGGATACGCCCAGGTTTTGTGCCTCAATTCGATCTGATACATTAAATCCGGGAATAAAGCTTCAGCTCCCAAATCGGATGCATTAATACTTACTTAAAAAGAAGACGTGGCCGTTGTCCAATTTCCTCAATTTTCGACATCCAAAGGCCCTTTAATTCGTGCCGAATTTCATGATGGATTCTGCTCGTTCGTCTTTTATTGTGGGTTTTTGTCGCCAGTGGGCGGACCACGCAAGAAACCAAACAGAAACCAGAACCAGTAAGAAAGCTATATTCGGCCTGGCCGAATCTTAGATACCATACACCTAAAAGTTTTTAGGAATTTTTAGGAATTTTAGGAATTAAGGTTTTATACCAATGCATTTTTTTATAAATTTATTCTATATTTATGTCTTATATTCGTTTTATTTGCTCGTTTACAAATCCGAACAAAGAGTATTTATACAAAATTTCATATTAATTGATAACATATCATAAAATTACAGACTTATTTAGGGATTCATGTAGGACGATTGTGCCATATTACCCTTCCATTCATGTAACTTAAAGGTATGCGTGCAACGCCTATTTTCTGCAACGTAAAATATAATAATGTCGCTCGATATTGCAATTTTATTGTTATATCTTAAAAACCAAAAGAAATATGTGGTTATAAGGAAAGCTATCTTATAATCACATTTAATCACAGACGGGTATAAATAGTAGGCGTGGTCGTTACCCGGTTTCAAAACAAAGTAACTAGCTTAGTTGTTTTATTATTGTTTTCAAATTTACGCTTTATTTCCTTGGTAATAAATTTGTTTTCATGAGCTATGCTGTATAAGCAGTGTAAAAGTGGGCGGACCGCGCCCAGTTTTGCTGTAGTAATGTTTTATTAGAAAATAAGGTGTTATGTAACGTTTAATTCAGGAAGATTACATATTTAACAATATAACCATTTAAGACCCTCTTTTGTCTGTGTAACCTAAAAGTGGGCGGATCACGCCCATATTTGGCATATTAACGGATAATGCTACTCTATACTCAGGAATGAAATTTTGTTGTCATAACTCAAAAACGAACGCTGATATCACATTTTTACTAAAAAGTAGGCGTGGTCGTGGACCGATTTTGCCCATTTTCAATACCAACCTGCACACCACAAGAAACAATATTTATGCAATTTCATCACGATATCTTCACCGGTTCTCCTGTGATCGTGATTTCAACAGACAGACAGACAGACAGACAGACAGACAGACAGACAGACAGACAGACAGACAGACGGACGGACATGGCTAAATCGACTCAGGAGGTCACGCTGATCAAGAATATATATACTTTTCTATACCTATCGTCTCTATTTCTATGCGTTACACATTTCGTGACAAAGTGAATATACCCTCAACCTTAAGGTGTAGGGTATAAAGAACAACAAAGAATGCACTCGATCTTTAAAAGTAGTCGAATTCATGACCGAGTCTCGTTTTCCTCCCTTTTGCAACCTTCCAAAATCGGCTTTTTGAAGTCTTTAAATCCGTGGCATTAAAAAATGCCATAAATAAAATATAATAATAATAAATAAGAAAAAAGAAGTGTTGATGTTATGTTGTTATTATTATTATTATTATTATTATTATTATTATTGTTGTAGTCGAAGAAGAACAGAAATGATTGAAAAATTAAATTACAACAGAAACGCAGAGAGAAAGAGACAAAGGAGCAAAGAGAGAAAGAGAGAAAAAGAGTCATTCCTCTGAGTTCATTCGTCTTTCTTATATCAATGCACATAAATCGAACATCGAATAAATCCAACTTCAGCTCAGAGTCAAACAACTCAAACTTTTAAAGATTATAAAAATAATTCTGTGGCTTGATCAGAATTTAAAAAAACAGATTTATTTCGAAATTGATAACCTTTCCATACGGTTGATCGGTGAAAATTATCAGCTCCGGAATCATTTGTTTATTATTAAATCACTTTTAATTCATTTATTTATTAGTAATGAATGAAGTAAGAGGGTGAGTGGGGTGTGGGAAGAGAGACATCACTCCAGGAACACGTATTTAACAGGTTTTCCTGCTCCGAACTGAGATCAGTTGACAATCGCAATTTAATGAATATACAAACACTGAAATGTTGATCACAAAATCTGCTTTGAGTTGTGTAATTTTTGGGATCCTTATTTTGGTGATTTTCGATCGAGTGGAGGATGTCGGAGCTCGATCCGTGCCATCGGGCCAACACGAGTTGAAGAAGTTGAATGTTTGTTGAAGATCAGTTTGCAGACACACTATATACTTCAATGTACAATATATATTATACTTCAGATCGCCGATCCCCTGCCAGAGAAAACGATATACGAGCCAATTTCTTTGGAGGATAAAAACTTGGATTGCGGTAAAGATTTGGACACTCTGATGGACATGATGATGATGGGGACTCTCGATGAGACGACTTTTCGTCGATTATGCACAGAAGAAGTTAAATCATGAAAGAGACAACAAGATCCGGGGATGACATCTCTTAGAGACACAGAGTGAGAGAGAGATAGACACAGAGAGGGGAAGACAGAGACATATGAGAGAGAGGTGAAGGAGTAAAGGGTTCCGAAGAATATGTATAAATATAAAAAGAAATATCTTTGAAAATTTACCGGGGGGAAACAGAAAATGTAAAGAAGGGAGAGTGAGAAAAAAGTACAAAACGATTAGGAAAAAAGTAAAAGAAAGAACGATTAAATTACATGAATTACATGAAAAATGAAAGGAAAGAAATTAAAGTGAAAATAATAAAAAAAAACTGGAAAAGTAGACAAACGAAAACAACAACAACAACAATAAAAAAGTAATTGAATATATGAGAAGCATGAAGATTCTATGAAGAAAGCATGACGGACAACATGTTGAAGAGAAACAACGGAAACCAACGGAAAGCGACAAATTATCAAATATTTAAGTTGACATTAAAAACTCATTTGTATGCGGTGAAGGTTGTGGGTGGAAGGGGGAGTGGAAAAAGGGGGATGCGGAAGGGGGGAAAAGGGAAAGAAGTAAAAAGGTGAAAAGGTGATAATATACTTTAATATCATCCAACAATAAAAACAACAATGAAAACAACAACACGAATAGACACACACAGAACTCAGCAGTGAGCACTCTTATCCATGTACCGGTACTTCATTAATTAATTAACTACACGTTTTAGTTTTCTTTTCTCTTGTTTTATGCTGGTGACAAAAAAATAGCCATAAACACCTTGTCAACTATTTTAGATCACTTTTTCTGGTGCTAAATTAATTTTTTTTAACCAAATTAATTCGTTGATTTGCATGTTAAAATTGTTGTTGTTATTGTTGTTGTTTATGGCGATTTTTTTTGAGGTAATGATTTTTACTGAAGTTTTTTTGTTCTTTTTTAAAAGTTTTTATAATTTTTTTGTTGCTGTTTTAGACTTTTTTGTTCCTATTTTTGTTGTTTTGTTCCTTTTGTGTTATTCTGTTTTTGCATTTTTATTCATTACATTTTTAATGCTGTTATTTTATTTTTCCTTGATTACTTTTTTATTGTTGTTGTTATTCTGAGTGGTAGTTTCTTTAGATTTTGTTTTAATAAGCCTTCTAATCAGCCGACTTCATCGTATAGCAGCGCCTTAGAACCGTTAGCTTATAATTCAGTCATTTCGTCATTCATTCCTTTTACATGATCGATGGTAAAGCGTTTGACGATGACTACAAGTCGATTAATATTCATTACCATGGATTCGGATCGTTAAAGACGGCTACCGTAGTTGCAACAACAACAACACCCCTTCAAGAATAACAGAGTCAACGATAAACAACAACAAAAGTCACATTGCAATCAAACCTAAAATAAAACAAAAGTAACTAAAAAGCGCCTAAAAAAAGAACTAAATGAATGAAAAACGAAAACAAAGCGAAAGAAAAGAAAAGAAAAAAAAATAATAAAAAATTAATATATTAATAATAAAATAAAATATTATAATAAAAAAATCCATAGATAGAAAAAATACACTCGGAAAGACTGCGGCATGCATAACAAATGACCATCAGATGGCCAGACAGACAGACAGATGGTCAAACGGATGGAAGAGAAAAAGAGAGAAGAACGAACGAAGAGACAAAAAAAGAGCCGTTTTAGTTATTGTTTTGGTATAAAGCGTTTCCGGTTTGGAAGTTACGAGTGGGAAAAAACCACAGCAGAAGCTAGAAACAGCGACAAACGGCGACGACGTCAGCGATGAAGAAGAAGAACAAAAAGAATAATTTTTTTATAATTATATTTTATTTATGCAAAATCTAACCGCAAGACCACAAAAGAACCGCAGGAAAAATAATGAACAATGAATTAAAAGGAATCAACGATTAAAATAACCCAACCCGACTGTAGACATAATATAATGAAGTTGAGTTAATCATAAACGTAATTCAGGGAAGCGAGACCATGAAGCTTTCTTCATTACCTCTTAAGGGGCAACTAATAAAGACAAAACGGTAGAAGAGAGAGACGAGACGAAACCAGGACAAGGCATAGGCAAGATCGGGACAGGATAGAGTCAAAATAGAGACAAGACAGAGACAAGGACAGATACAGGATGGAGACAAGAGAGAGACAAGATGGAGACAAGGACAGAGATAAGACGAAGATAAGATAGAGACAGAATAGAGACAAGGACAGAGACAAAACGGAGATAAGAGAGAGAGAGAGAGAGAGACTGAAACAAAGAGTTATTTAATTGAACTAATTTTTAGGTAGGAATCGATGAGTATTTGTTTGTTCCATTCACGTCTCGAGAACAGTTTTTTCCGATCTTAGATAATAGCTTATTTTCGGACCAAGAAAACCACTCTACAGCCGGCCCTCGTGCTACTCGATGGACGTCTGTACAAATTATCTGTATCTACAAATTATCTATAATTATTTATTATCTATTTATTTATATGGCTAATTATTTGTTTCCTGTTCTTTTATTTATACTCTTATTTCATTATTTTTTTATTATTACTGTTGTTGTTGTTGTTGTTGTTTACGGATCCTCTTCTAACGAAGTTCTTCTGTTGGTTGCATTTCAAGCCAATCGATAGTCGATTATTAAAGCCGATTACATCAGCTGAGTACCCGGTTGGGGTACCCTGTTGTTATTAACGGTGGTTGTTGTTGTTGTTGTTGTTGTTCTCCTTGGCACATACGTTCAATTTCAATATAAGGTTAATTTATTTTAATAACGACTGAGAGAGAGAGAGCCAAGTAAGAACCACTGCGCGAGAAGATAAGGAATGAGTGAGTGAGTGAAAGAGAGATAGAGGATGTATGAATGAGAGAGCGAGATGAAATCGTCTACAGTTCTACAGTTGAAGAAAATCAAAAAGAACGAAATTAAAGCATGTACAAATCTAGAACTTAACGAAGAAAGAATTAAGCGTTTATTTTTGAAATTTAAAATATTTTCCGAGTAATTTTTGGAAATTTATCGAACGTTGGGAAACTTAACAAAGCGGTCAAAATATAAAAAATTAAACGAAACGTGAAAAAAGTAACGAAACTTCGAAAATTTAACGAAATTCTGAAAATTTCATGAAAAATCGAAATTTAATTGAAAAGTAAAACTTAGAAAATTTGAAATATTTAACGAAAATTTTAAAAATTAACTTGAACTTGAAATATTTAACGAAAATTTGAAAAATTAACGAAAGTGCAGATTTTTTTATCGAAATTTCAATAACTCAACGGGATTTCTTTCAGTGCAACCAACTGCGCCGAGAAGATGTGCAAACATCGCTTATCTTTTCATATCTTCGTATCGAGATGTTATTAAAGACCTCGGAATGTGAACAGCAGCAGCTGCTTCTGCTGCGGCTGCCTTTCGTACTGTCTGTCTGTCTGCTGTCTGTCTTTAATTCTCTCTGTCTGACTTTTTTACTATCTGATTGTCTGTTTGTCTAACTGAGCTTTGGCACTGAGCAGTTGAGCGTCTGTCTATCTCTGTATGTCTGTCTATTTGTTTATATGTCTGTCCACTGGCCGTATCTGTCTGTCTGTCGGCTTGAAACAATAAAAAAAACTGCATCATAATTGACCAACCTCGCTGGCAGCCGATCTCGACGCTCGTTCTTTCTAATATTAAAAGCAACTAATTTTAGCTCTCAGATTTAAGTGTTGTTGTTGTTGTTGCTGGTGTTCTTTACAATGTTTGCCGTTACTCCCAAAGGTTCTGACCTCTGCTAAGGCGATGCTCCAAAAGGTGCTCGAAGGTGGCTGAGGCCCGCCAGAGACCCCGGGCTCATTGTTGACGTATCTTCGGGTTGTCTGAATGACCGAACGTTGAAATTAACTCAGGCTCATTGACTCAAGCGTGTTCGTCAAGCTTTCTTTTTTTTCTTGTTGCTTTTCTTTTCGTTATTTTATTTTTTTTTCTTTGCCATCGAATTGCATTTTCAATGCGTGCAATTATTTGAAAAATTTGTTGTTGTTGGTGTGGATGTTGGTGTTGATGTTGTTTTTAGTTTTGCAGATGATTGTTTTTGTTGCAAATGATTGTGTACCATCGATTGAGTAGCTGAAGAATTTCCACACTTTTATTGAGACACGGAATATAAACTGTTATTTAACAGATAATATACTGTTAACAACGATAAACACAAATATAACCTACATAAGTACCCAAGGTTAGATATACTATATACTATATAGGTATAGTACACTATATAAGGTCACTTATATACTATATAAGATCACATCATCGAATATCAACGAATGTCATCGAGGCAACACGTTAATCCGGCGACTTTTAAACGACATTCAAATGTTGCATGCTGACTTTTTAGTGATGGTGCTCTGTTGCAGCTGCTGCCGTTGTTGTTGTTGTTGTTGTTGAGTGTTGCACCTTCCGCTTGTGTGATATTTTTACAGATGCGACTCAAGTGACCTATAAATGGAGTTTTATAATAAAAACACATAAAAATTGAACAAAAACACAGTAAAAAATTGCTTGGAAGAATCAATAAATAACAACAACAAAAATAAGAATAAAAAAAAAACAGAATAAGTTTCAATTTTGAGAGTTTTCGAAGGAACATAAAATAACAACAAAAAAAAGAAAGAAACATTAAAACAATAATAAAAACAAACAATTCTCTTAACTCAAGTAGAAGTTTTTTTCATATGTGAAAAATTTCTTAAAAAAATAATGCTTTTTCTTCGTTTTGTTTGTCTTTTTCGAAAGAAATTCGATATTTTTAAAATTTTACCAATAATAATAATTTTTTCCAACTCCATAAGAGGAAGTGAACGAAGAAAAGAAAGAAGAAATGCGAAAAATATCATCACGTTTTTCAAATTAACAATAAAATTCTTGCTACGAGTTGAAGCAGAAGTAGCAGAGACTCAACAGAACAGGAGAGAAGAGAAGATAGCAGAGCCAACAACCAACAGAGTGTAGTGTGTGATGTCTGTTAAATCCAAACTCTGTAAACTCAAAAACTCTGGTAAAGCTGTAAAAACACTGCAGACGAAATGAAACCACAAGGAATGATGATAATAATAAAAATACGAGACTGTAATGTGAAAAACAACAAGAACAACAACAACAACGAAACAAAAAATAAAAATAACTAAAAATATACATAAAAGAACAGCGCAACGCATTTTTTCCAGCTAACAATTTTTGGTTAAAACTCTTGGCATGAAGTCATTATTATAGCCAACTGCGTCTGCGTCTGCGTCTGGTTCTAAGACGGATCTTAAATACAACAGCAACAACAACAATAAACTCGGAATCTGTGAGTGATCGCGACCGCAGCAGGAATCGAAGAATAATAATAATAATAATAAAATTAATAATAATAATCGTTATAATGTGCCAATCTTCGGCTTGTTAGGCGTTTGTTAGCCACATTTATTGGTAGCCAGAAGTGTGGGAAGGGGGCGAGGTGGGGTACGGAGGCGACTATACTCTCCTCCATCCTCAACTTGAAGTCAGCGTCGAACTCTAACTACGAGTTCAGTTATTCTTGAGTTGAGATTCAAATGTCGACTTCCTGAAGTCGTTGAGTACCGACGACAACCACATCGACGACGACGCCGCCACCGCCGCCATTATAATCGTCGCCGTTGTTGTTGTTGTTTCTATTATTATTATTATTATTATTATTGTTATTATTGCTGCTGCAGTAGCATTTATTTTATTGGCCACGTTGAACTTCTTGATTGCAAACTTCATTCTTTATTCTTCATTGTTTGCGAGTTGAACGAAAGAGAAAAAGAGAAGGGGAGGGGGGGGAGGGGGGAGGGACAGAGCTACCCAGGGATTGAGTACACAAGAGGCCTGGAAATTGCGCCTGAATTGTTTTACGTTCTTCAACGTCCCTGATTTTATTTGCAATTTTTTACAATTTTTTCTCATGTGTTTTTAATAAAAAATTCTTAACCTCGACTTCAAATTCGGCGCTAATAATCTTCAGGCGCATGGCTGCAAGTCAGCGCGAATGAGTCTGGCATCAAGAGGCTTAGTCTGGCATCGGCCATTGTGCTATCCACTCTTCCCCCACCCCACCTCGGGATGGTCTACGTTCCCACCTCGCAAAACGGGTCGCGCAAGAAGTCAACAAATTTTTATCTACTGACCATATTCACCGTAATAACAACAACAACAAGACCGACACTATCAACGATTATCCCATGTGGGCCATGAGATCACGTCAGGGTTGCGCAGAGGGCAGCCGCGATGCGCCCCTGTGCCACCACGTATGAGGAAGGAGGTGGTCCCGGGTCAGTGTGGCGAGTTCACATCGTAGAAACACGTACATGGTATATGAGTATGTGTGCAGTTGTCTGTGTGTGTGTGTCGAGTGTGAGTGAGGCGAATAGTACTGCTCTTGACTTTGGAGATGGTTCGTTTACTTGTTGTTGTTGTTATTGTGTTTGTTGTTGATCGTTCTGTTGCTCTTCTGCTCTTAGATTCCGTTGTGCGGATGATCCTCACCTTGTGGCCAAGTCTTGTGGCCAACCATGCTGATGCAATGACGATTTGTTGCCAATTATAATTGAATCGAATCGAATCGCATCGAGCAATCAATCGTCCGATGGACAGACCGATCGACCCACCGACCGACGATCGCATTGAAATTGATTTTTAGTAGCGAGCTGATTCGATGCGTTGGCTGTTAAAAAGATTGCCAAGATTTGTATGCTTTCTGTTGTTGTTGCTTCGAAACTGTTTTGTTGTTAAAGAAGATGATGATGAACAAAAGGAAGAAGAAGAAGAGTGCAAATGTTTGCGGTTCAGGGTGGTGATTCTTTAAACTTAAACTGAGCCTTAATTCCTCTTCAAGGTCTCAAATCTTCTTGAGAGTACTCTGTGATTCTTTTAGAAAATGAGTTTAAAAAAATCTTCGTTAAAATTCAGAATTTTTCTAATCTAATTTGGACTTTCGTTCAGTTTTCAGATTAAATGTTTGACATTTCGTTAATTTTTTTGTTTATTCCAATTACGATGATCATTTTTATAGAAATATTTGAAATTTCGTTGATATTCTGAATCATCGTTAACATTTTGATTATTCGTTAACATTTTTAGCGCACATTAAGTTTTGAAGTGTTCGTTAGGTTTTTGAATTTTCGTCTGAATTTCAAATTTCGCTCAACTTTCATTTAATGACGAGTCATTCACTTATCGAATCACTTTTAATGGACTCTTCTTTTCTTAGTTGAATTCTTCTTTTTGTGAATTCACTCTTTTCATGCCGTTTTTCGGACTCGAGCTGGCTTTCGTTCTCGGAATCGAGCACGCAACAGATTTGTTCCGCTTGAATGATTGACTTGCGACTGTCAGACATGCAAATCTTCACCAAATAAAGGCGTTCAGATGCAGTCGGGCAGCCGCATCAAACGTCCAATCATCCGGCCTGCCAGGCATCCAGACGCTGGGGGTATTTAAGGAGGCCAACGCTTAGCCGCCGCACGATCGACTGTCAGTCAGTGGTTTTTATTGATCTCACTTCAATTCTTTTATGAGGTTCGTATGCATAAAACGATCTCTCGCACTCTCTCTTCATCTCCTCCCTCTCTCTCTCTCTCTTTCCCTCTCTTTCTCACTCACTCACTCACTGATTTTGGACAGTTTCTTGGCCACCTGCCAGGGGACTTTGGAAGTTATTAAAATGGGTATGGGACAGTGGAGAGGGGCGGAGTGAGAAGGGGTGCCTCTATTATGGCACCTTTTTCTGAGTAATTGCAACCTTTCCTGATGTAGTGCTGTCTAAACTACTTGTTGTTGTTGTTTTAAGTTTGAATATCCTTCGCCCGAAGCTGATTGATAAAATACAGCCTCCGCCTGTCCATTTGTATGTCCGTCCAGGTTTCTGGCTGTCTGTCTGGCTTTCCTTGTCTCTCTTCCATCTCTCGCTGTCTCTGTATTCGCATTCCTTTCTCTCTTCTCCTCTCCACTCTTCCCAGTCTGTGATGTCTTTCTTCTCTCTCTCTGTGTCTCTTTTCTCTATCGTTTCAGTTCACACTTTCTTCATTGTGCTCTTTGTTCATTATGTTCTCTCTGTTCTCTCTCTCTCTCCTCACTCTCCTCCTCCTTGTCTTCTCTGCCCTCTTTTTGCATTCTGCCAACTTTGCCTTCTTTTTTTATTTTGTTCTTCTATCTCTCTCTGTCCATCATAGAAATGCAAATAAAATTCTGATGATGATGTTACAAAAACCTTCGTCCTCTTCGTCTCCTTCTTTTTCGTCTTCTTCTTTTTCGTCTTCTTCTTTTTGTCCTTCTTTTCTATTGTTTTTGTTGTTGCTCTCATTCTGAAGGTGAACAGATTAAAAAAAATGCTATGAAGCGGGTGCGAGTCGCATGATTCGCTGGGTGACGATGATAACCGTGGAGGGCGGGATGGTGCGGGGGGTGAAGAGGGTGAAAGGAGCAGGTTTCGAATTGGACAGGTGTTAGTTGAGGTGAGCATATTTATGAAGTTATCTTAAGTACTTTGTATTTGAATACAACAACAACAACAACAACAGCAACATAGAAACACTACCAGCAACAACACCACGAACAACAACAACAACATAGAAACACTTTTTCCCGGTTGAAGCTTTTTGTAGCTGTTCGTTTATAGTGAATCAATCGTAGTTCCTGCCTTCTTGATGCTTACGAACAGGAGAGAACACTTGGTGCAGTGGGTGGCAGGGGCGTAGAGGGGGGGGGGGTGTGTGTGTGTGGTTAAACATGGATTATTAGCATTTGACATGCAATCTGACAACTGAAAAGAAAGCACTAATAAATGAATGCAGCTTGCGTTGAGCTGCCAACCGTTTCCTGGTTCGAAGCTGTTGCAATGGAATGAAAATGATGATGGCGATGTTGTTGGTGCCGCTGTTGATGCCGCTGTTGTTGTTGTTGTTGAAGTCTGCTTCTATCCACAGCCGCCTCCGAGTCATTCGCTATCATTATCATCAATTTTAGCGTTAATGTCATCATTATTGGCCACAAAAGCACTGAACGTGAGGCGTAGAAGGGTGCAGAGAGGGGGAGGAGGGGTGAAGGAGGACGAAGGTGGGCGGATAAATTGACAGCTGCCGTTAGAATTTTATTGATGGCATTTTTGATGTTGTTACTTTAATAAATCTTCATTTATTTTGACTACTTTTCAGGAGAATAAAATTGTAAAAAAAAAAACAAAGTTAAAAATCTTAAAAAATAAATGTTTATGTATTTTTATATATATAAATAATTATATTATTAATGAATTGTATTATTTATATCATTGTTAATATTAATTTGTTCCTTTTTTGTTATTCTTCATCTTCTTCTGTTACTTGTTCATTCTTCTCCTTCTTCTCCTTCTTCTTTTTCTTTTCTTTTCTATAATTTCATCTTTCTTCCCTTCTTCCTTCCCTCCTTCCTTCATTATTTATTTATTTCTTTATATAAAGAAATCCTTTATTCTTTCTTCTCTTCTTTTGTGCCTCATTTTTTATTCCATTGTTATCATTTTTTACTCTTTCTTTACAATCAATATTCCTCCATTCAAGAGCATTATTCTTAGCTTCACTGCTGCTTCTTCTTTCCTTGTTCTTTTATTCTTTTTCATTCCACTTCTTCTTGGTGCCGATTGATGATGTTTTCTTTCAAATGGCAACCAATTTTAATGATCAATTATAAAGCTGAAAGACGACGCTTCTTCAGTGATTAACACCTGCTGCCATCTCGAGTGCGCGGTGTTAACTAGCAGCCATTTTTTTGTTGTGTTTGTTGTTGCTTTTATTTTTATTTCTGGTTTTGTTATTTTATTTTTTGTTTTTTTTTTCTTATGGTTTCTGCACTCCTGCGGTTTTCAGTGACCTTGCAATAAGGAAGTAATTTTTAATGCTCAACATCAACACTCGTGGGCGAGAGTGAAAGAGCATGATTTATTTTATGTATGCATGTGTGTATATTTGTGTGTGTCGTACGTGTATACAACCGCGCCAACCGGCACTTAAATCAACTCATTAGCGCTCCTCTTCGCACCAATCTATTTCTCGTAAAATCGCCTTCAAATCACGCCTGCTGCAAACGATGATGATAATGGTGATGATGGTCGTGATGGTGATGATGATGGTGATGATGGTGATGGCGATGATGGTGATGATGATGACCGTGATGGTGATGATGCCAATAATAATGACGATGACGCTTAAGGCGATGATTGAAGGCGTTTAACGAGGCCGATCAAAAGCAGTGAAGGAGCACACTATCAGCTGACGAAGAGGTGGGCGGTGAGGGGGTGTAACCCGTTTCTGCTGGATCGATTCTAGAGAAAAGAGTTAATAAAAAGCATCAACTGTTCATCAGAGTTGCCAATCTAATCTAAAAGAAGTCATTTAGAGGTGCTTTTAAAAGTATTTTATAATGTTTGCTTCTTCATGGTGACATATTTTATGACATGTGAACAACACCAACCACAGCAAGCGTCCTCCTGGTTCTCCTTCTCTTCCCTCGCCACGCTCTCTTCCTCTCCCTCCACTTTCTATCCTTCCCCGTCCTCTCCCTCCCCTTCCTCTAGAAATGTTGACAATGCAGCGATTGCGTAAGCGCCGCTTTAGCACTCGTACGACAAAAAATTCCACAGTCCTCAATTCCACACACCATACTCAGGCATCCGAGTCTCCCGGTCCCTCGGTCCGCCCTTCCCACTCACACCCCCTCCATTCTGACACCTTCCACCAACAACAACGCATGCTTTGACATGTGGAATGGAACGGAAAGGAACGGAAATGAACACAGAATAATCGAAGACATTAAATTGTATCCACGTTACGGCTTTCTTACTGCGTTCGCGAGAGTGACCACTTCACCACCAACGAATAGTGACCAACACTATTCACCTTGTCACCTCGCCTCATTTTGAGGTATCGATTGTTATAAACAATAATTTTTTTTTATTTTTAGAAATTCTTAAAGCAATCGCATTTGTTTTCGTTTTTTTCTACTTTTTCTTGATGTTTCTTCATGCTTGTTCTTTTTTTTTCTCCTTCTTCGTTGCCGGTGCTTCTTCTTCGCCTTCTGCATTTCGTTCTTCTTCTTTTTATTATTATTCTTCTTGCCTGATAGATTCCAGTTCGATAACCTGTTCGGCAATCATTTCGAGTCGATTCCTCTACGCAACAGGAAAGAACTACAACAACAACAAAAACAACCGTACAATAATAATAATAAATACAGTTCAATAAACAACAAACTGCAACATCGAAGCGACATAAAAACAAGAACAACAACATCAATAATAATAATAATAATAATAATAGCAACAACAACAACAGAAACAACGACAACAACAACAACAGAGCTCCACAGAGACATGATCGGCAAATCAATTTCGAGGTTGATCGGTTCGCTGTTACAACAGATTCGCTTACTTGTTGCACCCGCTCCTTGTTTCAACAGCCCCCCACCCCTGCACCCCTGCATCCCTGCCCCATACCTTTCCTTATCCTACATGACTGTCTTCTTCACACACATACACACACACACACCACACGCCCGCTAATAATACAGTTAACAATAATTCTTTCCGTTAACCGTTAGTTTCAACTTCAACGCAGTGCGTGTGCGTGTATGTCTCTCTCTTTCTCTCTCTCTCGCTCGTTCTTTCTCTCGTTCTTTGCTCATTGCGATTGTGAAATGCAATTTGTAGAAATTAAGAATGTGGGCGTTGATGAAATTACGACGCGAAGTGAGGACCAAAGATCGATACGCGGTCAGTCAGTCAGTCCAGCAGTCAAACAAACAGTCGATCGAGTCAATTAAAAGCGTTTTTTATTCAGCCGCAGGATTCATTTAGTTGCAAATCGATTTACTAATCGAAAGAAATTAAAAGAGAAGAAGGTGCTGAAGCAGGAGAAGGAGAAGGAGAAGGAGAAGAGCAACAACAAATATAGTGACAACAAGAACAAGAATAGTGACAACAATGAAGCTCAACTTGTAGCTCAACTGTGTAAAAACGACTTTAAAAGAGTGCAGATGCTCCAAATGAGAAGGCCAACGATGAGGAACCAATAAAATGCGGGCAGACAGACAGACAAACAGAGAGACAAAAAACACATACACAGGTACATGTATACCCATTTTGACGAAGGTGAAAAACCACGACAATGTTGACAAAAAAGGAAAAAACAAACGAAACGAAGACGACTTCGATGACGTAGAAAACAACTGAAACGACGTCGACGTGTGCAGCGACTGCAGCTGCGACTGACTTCAGACAGAAGACAGCAGCTGAAGCTGAAGCTTGATCAGCAACAAGAAATAACATGCATGTATTTAAGGCAGAACAGCAACATTGAAAGAAGAACATTCCAACAAGAACAACATCCAAACAACAACAACAGCGTATGGAAAATTCTTCCTGCTGCTGGAAACTAAGGAAAACAACAAAAGAACAAATAAAAAAAAGAAGAAGAGGAGCAAGAAGAAGATCAAGAAGACGAGCAGGAAGAAGAACAAAACAACATCCAGGAAAAAAGCACCAGAAAACGAAAATAATAACAACAACAACAAATATTTCACGACGTTTGGCAGACAGACAAATGAACGAACGAATGAACAAACGATTTGCAGCAGGATGAACGACGTCTACGTCAAAGCCAACGCCGACGTCGACGTCGACGCTAAGCGAAGCTGCTAAACGCACGAATGGTTGGAGAAACCATGATGAGGGGGTGGATGGAGAAGAGGGGGAGCGGGAGGAAACGATGCGCGGACAGAATGCGGGAGGATCTCGTTGACTGGTTGATCGGTGGACGTCGGGGATGGACGAGAGGGCGGACGGACGGACGGACGGACGGACGGACGGACGGACGGACGGAGAGTCTCGCTACTGAGCCACCAGGAACCAAGACAACGCGTCGTTTAATCAACAGTGAAGTAAAGCGTCAGGCTGAGCGCACGGCCAGAATGGGAGTGAATGCGACTAAAAGCAGAAACAACAACAACAACCACTCTTGTTGCTCTTCTTGTTGTTGTTGTTGTTAATAC
Source organism: Myopa testacea (assembly GCA_949629155.1). NCBI lineage: Eukaryota > Metazoa > Arthropoda > Insecta > Diptera > Conopidae > Myopa > Myopa testacea. Next base: position 56,170,976 of record OX451346.1, read on the forward strand.
TGTTGCGCTGATGTTGCTGGGTCGTCGTTCTGAAACTGAAGTCTTGTTGCCAGTGATGTTGCTTTCGTTGTAGTTGTTGTTACTTTCCTGTTGTTTCCTTGAATACTCTGGTTGTTGTTTTCGTTTTTATGCACGCCAAGCTTCCTGCATTCGATATTTACAGCCAACGTATAGGAAAAGAGGCTGGTTTTCCTCCTTTTCTTCCTCCTTTTCTTCTTCTTCTTTTACAGGAACTAATTTCGATCACAATTGCAAGGAATTATTAAGGATTAAAATAGTTATGTGATGAGAAGAGAAGGATGAGAATAAAGAGAAATTCTTTTAACGGAGTAAAGAGACTTGTAAAGAAAAAAACAAGCCACTCATTCGAACATAGAAACGAGTGTAAAATGAATGGTATTCACTTTACTACAACGACTAAATGTCAGCGGGGCGGGGGTAGTGGGGGAAGTGGGAGAATACTGCTGAAACCGGGATTTTTTTATTAAAACTCGAGGAATACAAAAGAAAACAAAAAATAGGTGAAAATTGGACCCGAAAAAATAAATAAATAAAACAATCTTTTTAGTAGTTTTTTGTTAGTACTATTTTTCGAGTACCTTTCGTATTTCATTTATTATTTTTCAAGAATGCATCCTTGGGTATTTTTTTACTAATTTGTGTTGTATTTTTAGCGTTTTTAATGCTTTTTTAGGGTACTTTTTCTACTACTTTTATTGATTATTAACTACTCTCCTTTTTAAAAAGTAAAAAAGTACTAAAACTTGAAGTGTGGGTGCTGTGGGACGCTCAACAAAAGTAACTCATAAAAAGACAACAACAACATGGAGAGGAGAATGAGTACCTGACTAGAAGCCGGTTTTACTTCTAGTGTTTTGAGTTGTTATTGTTGTTGCTGTAATTGTTTTTGTGCGAGTGTTTCCCAGAGAGCACACAATAAACTGTTATACTGCGTGAAAGAGAGCGAATGCGCGGTGAGCAACGGTTGAAAAGAGTTGCCAGGTCTGAAAAAACCACATACAAAATATACAATTGAAAGATTAAATTTGCAGTTTATTGAATTATTATTATTATTACTTAAATCATGAAAGATAATATAAAAAAATTTTTTCAAGTTTCTTTTGGTGTGAAGTTTTTATTTATTTAAATGTTTTTAATAGAATTTCTATTTTATTTGTTGAATTTTAACTCCCCACTATTCAGTCTTTCCACTTTTTCGACTCTTTTTGGTTTCAGTTTCTATAATTCTTTTAATAATTCTTTCTTTCTTTTTGGCATTTGATTTATTTTTGTGTTTATCGAATTTAGTTTCTTTTGGAAATTCTTTATAATTAATTTTATTAAGGAAATTTGAATTTTTAATTACAAATGTTTTATTATGTTTTAGTTAAGTTTTAATTAATTAATGAATAAACTTCTAAAGAGCTCCCAAAGAGCCCTGAAAGAACTCTCTTTCTCCCTGTATCACTCTCTTCCCCCTCTATCACTTCCTGTCTCTCTATCTCTCTCTCTCTCGGCCTCTCCCTCTCCATCAACTCTCTTTGCCAAAATCTCTATTGCTGATTATTTCTTTCTCTCTTTCTTTTTCCCTGTTGCTCTTGATGATTACTGCTTTTTAAGCTCTTTTTTCAGATGGAGCCGAAGCAGGGCTGCCGAGTGAATTGGAATTTCTCCAAATTGCGAGGAATTTATTATCTTCTGAGGAAAAGGCGAATGAACGATAATTTTGGGAAATGTAATCCATATAATAATGACATATAATCACAAAGAAATATATAATATACAATATTAGGAACAATATACAATATTAATTCAATCAATTCATTTAAATTTTTATTATTTTACTATAATAACTGAATAAATTATAAAAGAAGTATAAAATCATCACGTAGTTTTGTTGGATTGGGGAAATCGGAGCAAAGTATACTTGGCAACCCTGCGATGGAGCAGCACCCAGCCATCGAACGAAAGAACCTCGTCGTCGTCATCTTCATCGTCGTCGTTGAGCAGTCCAACCAGCGGCTGCAACCACGACAGTGAATCAGTCGAGGTTCTGAAAACGACGGCGGCAGACGCGCGTACGTGAGAAAAACTAAAAGAAAAACCGATGAAAAGCAGAAGAAGAATAAAGGAAAAAATTGAAGAAATAGAATAAAAGTTAGTGTTTCAATTGTTGCTCGTTTTATATTCGAATTGTGTGTGTGATTTTTAATTTAGTTTTTAATAAAAATTTCGAAAAAAAATAATAAGAATACAGAAATCAACATTTAGTGGCTTAGGTTTAGCTTAAGAAGGGGCAAAGGGAGAATTAGAAGAAGAAGAAATAAGAAGGAGGAGGAAAAGGAAGAGGAAAAGGAAGAGGAAGAGGAAGAGGAGAAGAAAGAAGAAGGAAGACGAAATATGGAAGAAGAAGAAGGGAAAAAGAAGCGAAACGACAGCGAACGCATTCAAGAAAACGAGTTTCGTTTATTTTTAACCTGAGTGCCTGGATTCAACAGCGTCTCCGATAGACACAGTATAGAAAAAGGCTAAAATTAAAGTTCGGTTTTTCTTAAGGCAGAAAGTAGCTAATCATGTGTTGTTGTTGCTGTTGTAGTTGTTGTTGTAGTGTTTTAAGTGCATCTTCAAAGAAGCATCGACAAGCAACAACAAACATCATCACAGCAAACAGAGTGTAAAAACTAAAGCAACAACAACAACAACAACAGTGAAAAGGACACTCAGTTTGAAGTCAGGAGTTTCTGCTCTCCTGCAAAAGAATCCAATCAGAATCACAGTCGTCTTCAAGTCGCCGTTGCAGCTGACGATGGATTCGCTTCTCTGCTCTTAGAGCAAAAATTGTTGGTCGGTGGTTTGATGTTCGTGTTGCTGTTGCCGTTGTTGTTGTTGTTGGTGTTGTCGCTGGTGTGTTGCTGATATTCGGGTTCGGACCGGAACCGGTTGCAAAATTAAATTGCAATGTTTTTTTCTATCTTTTATATTGTTTTTGTTTATTATACTAAACATTAAATATGAATAAAAATATGTGAAAAACAATACAAGAGAAAATAACTTTGTGGAAAAAATATAAAAACTATCTGCAGCGTGTCTCCAAGAGTAACGGTAAAAAGAGCAGCCAGTCGCAGTCGCAATTTGAAAACTCTTGCAACAGCAACAACAACAAGAAAGCCAACAAAACACAAAACAAAGCAAACGAAACGCAAAACAAAGCAAACGAAACACAAAACAAAGCAAACGAAAAGAAACACAAAACAAAAACTTGTCTTGTCTACAGAAGGAAGAACAGAAGACAGCCACCAAACAACAAGAAAAAGTATAAGTAGAAGAAGAACAAGAACAAGAAATCAAAGAAGAAGAAGAAGGGGAAGAAGGCGAAGAAGCTTAACAAGAACTCAGACAACAATCTTCAAATAAAAACCATAAAGAAAGAGAAAACCAACTGAAGTTAGATTAAAAAAAGCAAAAGTAAGATTGGATGACTTGAAAAATTTCTAGACGCTGTCGTTAGAGTGATCATCATCGTGATCATCGTAGTCGTCATCATCATCCTCTTTAGACTCAGCATCGCTTTTTTATAGCCATCATCGCCATCATCGTCTTTAAAGTCATCGACGACAGCTTTAAACTAATCATCGTCATCTTCTTCATCTCGTTCATCATCATCTCGTTGGTCTTTGAAGTCATCATCATCGTCTTAAAGGCGTTAAAGTGATCATCGTCGTCGTCTTTAAAGACATCGACATAGTATCGTAGTTTCATCATCATTATTAAGGTTATTAGAGTGATAAAGATCATCGTCATCTTTAAAGTCTGCTACTGTCTTCTTCTTCTTCTTCGTTGTCTCCATCTTCTTCATTGTCTTCTTCTTCATCCTTTTGAGGACTTCTTAAATTCCTGTTTTTAAAGTCTAACGATAATCTAACGAATGTTAAAAGTTTTAAGTTAAGTTAAAAGTTTTTCTTGTATTTTTTAAAATTTTAGGTTTTGTGCTCTAGTGTTTTTTTAGCTAAAGTTAAGCTTAAAAAAAAATAAAATAAATAAAAGCTTAAAGTTAAACATATGAATACAAAAATAAGTTACGATATTTAAAATTTGCAACGAATTAAAAACAAGAACCAAAAATCAACGAAGTTTATTAAAATCGAAGCAAAAAACCACAAGAAGAAAGGGGAAAAGAGAGAGAGAGAAATAAAAACATCATCTTGATCTTTAAAAATTATTTGAAAAAAAACTCCTTGAAGGTGAGTCGAATATTTTAAGATTAGGGTTTTTAAATCGTTTTTATAAATAAACCTTTTTAAACCAGTAAAAACACGGTTTTTCCTTTAAATAACACACTTTTTAAAATACGAAAACCCCGAAAATTTAACAACCTTCACGTAATTCTAATAAAACTAAAAATAGAAGAAAAAATAACAACAATAACAACAATAATCACAACAGAATAATTCAATGAAATACAATTCAGTTCTCTTCAAAAATTAACCAAGCATGGAGTCATTATAACGGTATTTTATAAGAGAATAACGTCAACAACAATAAAGAGAATAAATAAAACATAGCGAGAAGGAAGGAGAGAGAGGGATAGAGAGAGAGAGAGGGGCATAAAAATTAGTATTCAAAATTAAATTTAAATAAATAACAACAAAGTTAGCGAGCGAGCAACTGAATACATAATGAAACAATGCAAAAATAAACACACCGAAAAACACACAAAAAAGCCACCAAAATTATATAAAAATAACAAAAGAAATTAAGCAAAAATCAAGCTAAAGAAATGCCAAAAATTAAATTTGAAACCGAAGCTTGAAAAAAAATTCAGACAAATAAATTAAACACAATAAAAGCAAGGAACTCGCGGAATAACGGAAAGATAAACAGCAACAAAACAAGATTAAAATCAACAACTGGAACAAAGACAACAATAATAATAAAGAATAAAATAATAATAAGAATAAAGAGTAAAATAATAACAATAAAAGTGACAACAGCATCACAACCAACAACAACAACAAGACTGTATCGTACTTTTAAATAAATAAATTAATCTTGTTGTTGTTGTACTTTATATATAAAAATATTAAAGTGTTAAATATAATATATAATATTTTGAAGCATGACTTTAATATAGGGTGGGCCATCAGGTGGTTTCTTTTTTAAAGTCGGAATCAAAAAATTCGTGGGCGCTCCTGCTCCGTTTTTTCTCTCTACACTGAAACATGTTTTTTCTTTTACTTAAACTTAAATACAGGGTGGTTTTTTTAGTACTTTATTAGTATTTTTTTGAAAATATTTACTGTTTTATTTTCTGCCACAAACAAAGTAAAAAAAATAACGCGAATAATAAAAAAACTCCGAAGTCGAAGGCGAAAAGTGGACTGAAAAGTGGACCAAGCAGCCGGCCCACTTGTGTGGGGTGTCGATCGAGTACCCCGACCCGTAAGCAATCAATACGAACGGACTGCAGACCAAAGCTACTGCTTCGGTGGTCGGTGGCTGGATGTCGGTGGCTGGTTGTCGGTGACTCTCCATCGGTGTCTGGTGTTTGCCGGTGGCATGAAGCATGCGACAAACTTAATTTATGGACCACGCCACATGAACTCGAAACAAGACATAAAAAAGGGGACACATACAAAAAGTGGACAAAAAAAAAGAGAAAATATAAAATATTTACATAAAAAACTGGCCTGCAAAAAAAGTGACTTCAACAAACACTGTCAGCTGCTTTGTACTCGTATGTCTGTCTATCAGAGTGCCTGGCTACCCGCTCACCTGCTTGCCCCCGCCACGCTTCACGGCCTTTTTTCACCCCGTTCGAAACACTTTCGATTTCGTATCATTGAAAAAGAATTCAGTCGAATTTCAGGCGAATCGATGGCCGAATTTTGAGCAAATATTTGAAGAGGCCGGAGAGAGGGCAGGGATGAAGGATGGTGAGTGGAGTAGAAGGAGCGTGAGCGGTGTAGAGTAGGATCCAGTCAACAGGAAATCCAACTCATGTAGGAAGTGAAGCACTCGAACGTAACCTGAACTCGATTTTTGTATATGATCCAAAAAAACGTGTTAAGAATTTTGCCAAAACTTTTGATGAAAATTTGTTGCAACGATTGCGTTGGAAAAAAACGAAACCGTGACTTGTTAGGTTCTACTTTTTAATTGTTCCAATATTATTAAGAATTATAAGATTATAAGTATTATAAGAGGAATTATGAAATTATAAAAAACTGTTTCAATGAAAAACTAGAAAAAGGAAAAGAAAAAATTTTCACAAAATGTTCAAAGAAGGAATTTCATAAGAATTAAAATATTTATATAATTTTTTTTAATAAAAACCATTTTAATAAAAGAAAAATTTAATAAATATAATGAAAATTAATATAATTTATAAAAGGTAAAGGTATTTTGTGCGTGTTTCAAGTCGAATTAAAGTCGCTTTCATGCATCGAGTTCGTTTCTTAAGTCTTTTGTTCTGCTTGTGACTTTCTTTAGCGTTTTCTTCATTTTCCTCATGTTCTTCATAATTTTCTTGTTTTTCTTCTAATTTTTCATGATTTTCTTCTTGTTCTTCACCATCTTCGTCTTGATCATTGCCATCTTTTTATTCCTAATCCGTCAACTTCTTGTTCTTCATTCTTTTCTTGTTCATTTTTGTTATACTTGTTCTTCCACATTCTCTTCTTCTTCGTGTTCTTCATCATATGCTCCTTCATCACCTTCAGTTCTGGTCTCTTTGTTCATATTCTTCTAGTTTCACTGCAGGTTCGTATTTTTTCTTTGATTAGTTGTTTGGTTTAATTTTTTCGGGGTACTTAAACGATATCGATTTTTAATTAAAGTCGGACTTTTAAACAGTTAATCTGATTATCTGATTAATCGTACTTAAATCAGAAGCGATCATGCGTTCATTTCTCAGTTTCTCAAAAGAGTTCCGGTTATTATTTCCATCATTGTTATTTTTTTACTATTCAATTTATTTGTTTATGATTACTTAATTATTTATTCTTTCTTTATTTATCAGTTTCATAATAATATCACATTATTTTAGTATTCCTCTTCATCGTCGTCGTCTTCTCCGTCTTTCTTTTTCGTCAGAACAATTTTTCCGAGTAAACTTGAGTATAATTTACGTTCTTTCTTTTTTCTGCGCCCAGTATTTTTGCATGCAAATCATACACATGAGCCACACCCATTAAAAAGAAGAAGGAAAGTCAAAGAAAACACTCCCAACCACCACTTTAATTAACCCAGCGATAAATGGCTGGGTTACGTTGGGTTCGTTGGGGTAAAAACGATGTTTAAACCAGAAAAAAGGGACAACAATTTATGCTTGAAAAATTATTCACAAAACTGAAGGTTGTCCAGTTATTAATTTCCACAAGAAACAACAGCTGGAGCATGTATTGTATGGTTTTTGTTGTTGTTTTTATTGTTTACTTGGCATTCTGAACAAACGAACGCGTGAGTATGAGAAGCAAAGAGTGAGTGAGAACCACAGTAAAAACGATGAGAAGAGATTCTTCTTTTGTAGAAGAGGTGCTTCAATTTTTAAAAAAATTATAACCACAATCAAAACAAAAATAAAAATAAAAATAAAAAGAAAAACATTAATAATGAGACTCAATAATTTTTGTGGATTCTTCTGTTATTAACGGAACTCATTTTAAACTGTTCTTAAACGGTTTTTGTAAACTGGAATTTTAGCAACACTGACCGATTAAAAAGATGATGGCTACAAAGGAACAGAGGTGGAGAGGGGGAGAGAAACAGAGGCGGAAGGAGAGGTATAGCATGGGATGGAAACATCTTGTCAAAAGACAGATTGAATGGAGACCGGAACCGACAGTTTGATCAACCAACAACCACAACAGACCGCCAAACCGTCAGAGTGAAGAAAAGACTCTCAAAGCGTATCTTTTACTATAATGATCTACAATTAATTTTAAGTGAATTATTATAGTTTTTGATGATGACGTTGTTGTTGTTGTTGTTGCTCTTGTAGAAGGTGGTTCTTCTTTTGATTCTCTTTTGACTCGTTGATTGTTGCTCTCATGATGTTTATTCATTGTTGTTGTTCTTGTTTTTCTTCCTTTTCGGTTGTTTTTTCTTCTTTTTCTTTTTGGTTGTTGTTCTTTCTTTCTTCTTTGTTGTCGTTTCTTCACTACTTTTCACAGGTTCTCACTTATTTTGAACCCTACTTAAAAGGGTCCCCTTTTTTCTCAGCGTCTTTTCTATGCACTTCTTTTCTTTCTTCTCTTCTCCCCCCGTCTTCTTCTCTTCTTATCTGCTCATCTTTTCTCACACTGAATAGTTGATTATTTTCGTTGATTCGTTGATTTTTCATAACTGGCAGCCATTCTCAAAGGTATTTTCTTTGTTTTTCTTTTAATACTCTACTCTTTGATCTATTCATTGCTCCTTTCTCCAGTCTACTATTCAGACTACACCTTAGTCCTCTTTTTAGTGTATTCTTTAGTCTATACTGTAGTCTATACTGTGGTCTATTCTTTAGTCTATTCTTTAGTATACTTTTTATTCTACTCTTCGATTTACTCTCTACTCACTTATTTTAATGATCGTGTTTTTCTGAATTTCCTTTTCGACTTTTTCTTGTTTCTTTTTTTTCTCTTTTCCTTTTTTTTTCTTGATTTTTTTCAAATAATCAAAGTAAAAAACTAGATTTTCATCTAATTTTTTGTTTCGTGAATTCTTTTTTCCAGCGACGTCAATTTATTCGATTGTAATTTAGTGAAAACTCTAAAAGGAATCTCCTAGCAAAAAAGTAGATAATATTTTCAAATCTAATTTTTATTTGCAGCTTCTGTTTTCCAATTCAGTTTTTATGTTAGTATTAAATTTGAGCTACTTTAAAGCTACTTTAAAGTCGCTTAACTTCTTTCTTAAGACGCCTTCTTTAATGACGATCGACTGGCTTCGTTACCGGTGTAAGTCTCTCATCTTCACTCCTCCCCCCCCCCCCCTCCACCCACCCCCTCCTTCTGCATCCCCCTCACCTATCAACCGGGTTCATTTGACGGCTGCTCTTTTCGCCGTGCTAAATTTTTATTGTCACTTTTTATAGATATTTTTAAGTAGGTTTCTTTAATTTAATTCTGCCAGCGTTCGCGCCGGCGCAGCGTCCGAGCAGCGACTAGAAAAAACCTGCTCCGTGAACTCTTTGAGCTGCGACTGCGGCTCAGCGAGCGGCTTGCGGCGTGCGGCGTGCGGCGTGCGACTTGCGGTTGCTTGAGACGATTTGTTGGCCGATCTGCTCTTCTCTGTTCTGCGCATTCCGGTTGTCTACTCTGTCTGTCTGATCGTGGCTCTTCTCTCCTCTCTTCGCACCTCTCTTCTCTCTTGTCTTCAGTCTTCTATTCCCATCATTCTGTCTCTGAGTACGTCTGCAGCGTGAACTCTTTCGAATGAAGTTCAAGGAATTCACTTCAGTTGAATGGCAAAAAATTCACAAATGAAATTCTGAAAATGACGACGCTCCACGCGCCGCGATGCTGAAGCTGAAGCAGAAGCAGAAGCAGACGCTGATGCCGAAGCTGATGCCGAAGCCGCAGCTGATGCCGAAGCTGATGCCGCGGCCGGTCAACGGCTTCTGTTTCACTGTTGTTGTTGTTGTTGCTGCTGCTGGCTCGCAAATGATTGGACTTTTATCAAGATTTGCATTGAATGAGTTTCGCGTTTGAAATGATTTCTGTTTACTTGTTCACTGCATCAAGCGAGTGTTTTTTAAGCTTGCGAAATCAATAAATCAATAAATCAGAGCGAATGATTAACATTTTCTCGCTCCAGTTTTTGTTACCTTAAAAAAATCCATAAAAAATCACTTCATTGGTATTCAATTTTAATTCGATTAAATTTTCGAATAATTTTTGAGTTACACAAACAAAAGCTTTAAAAGAACGGCACAAAATCTGTTCTTTGTTCATATTTTATAATAATTTTATAATTATTTTATAATTTTTTGGGTTTTTATTGGAGTCAAACCGGAAATAAAACAAAAACAACATTTTTAATAAAGAAAAAACCGTAGAAATCGTGTTTTTCTAAGTTTTTGTTTTTTATTTCTTTTTTTTTTTTATTTCTTTTATTGTTGTTGCTGTGATTTATTTTAATCGAGTCGAGTTCCTTCACCTTTTAATCGCTTAGAATTAAATGCTGTGTTTTGTGTTTTAATTTTTTTTTTTCTTTAATCGGAGGAGGGGTGGGGGGGGTATTTTTCTCAGATTTTTTTTTGCTTTCGTTGTTGATGATGATTAAGTTTGAGAGTCACAAAAGAATGCTCACTCAAAAGTCTCTCACACGTGAATAAACAACAACAACAAAAAATACACTCTGCTTTTCTTTCAAAGGAATCGAAATCTTTTTTAAAGATCTATTTTAAGTTGATTTTATTCAGTTTTTTTGACTAAATGTCTTAAATTATTCATTATTATTATTATTAAATTTAAGTTACATTTACTGTTGTTTTGTACGAGAAAAAATAACGAATAATCCACCACATTTTTAATCCATGAGTGAGTTATACTATATTTTTGTTTAGTTTTTGTTCTTTTTTATTAATTTAAGCTTCTGGTGATTCATTGTATTTGTTCTTGTTGTTATGAGTCTTGTTGTTCTTCTGAGTGTTGTTATTATTGCCTAAATTCGACAAACACAACTCCAAACACAACTCATTCAATTAAATGTTCAATTAATTGTCCAATTTGTATTCGTTATTGTTGTTGTTATTGCTGTTGTTGTTGTTATTGCTGTTGTTGTTGTTATTGTTGTTGTTACTGTTGTTATTGCTATTTGAAGTGGTTGTTCCTTTTTATAGACCACTTTTTGGCCCCCGATATACAGCTTAAACACAAACAATTGACAATAAATTTGGTAGCTCCAATTTGAGTATTTGTCTGAGTCAACGTTTTGAAACGATTATCAGCTGGTTAAGTCAACAATACAACAATAACAACAACAACAACAGATGAACAACAACAACAGAATAACAACAACAACAGAACAACAACAACATGAAACGATGAGAACAAAACAAGAACTTCGATTTCTACAACAAAAACAATGAAGAGAAGAAAAAAAAAACACCGCTCGAGTACCTCATCTGAAGTCTAAAAACAAGAATCGGTTTAAAACTGTTAATACAATAAATAAATAAATGAAAATAAAAAACCAAAATGGTTATAATTTTAAAATAATAAGTAAAAGAAGGTATTAAAAGTATTACAATAAGTAAGAAGTCTAAATAAATCATAATATTAAATAAAATATAATAAAATATGAAATATAAAGTAAATATAATAAATCATAGTCTTAAATATAAAATATTTTGCTTAAATATTGCGCAATTAACTGGTGCAAATATAATGCACAATATTATAGACAATATTTAGTGTATTGCACAATATTATCAGGAATTCGTATATATTCGATCTATTCCAAATACTGTACAGTTAAATAATTAATCAAACAATATTATTGACAATATATCTATAGTATATCTATAATCTATAGTATATCTATATTCTCTAGCTACATACTTTATAATATTAAAAATATTACGCATTTAAATCAATTTATTACAATATTACATTTGATACAAGTGATTGATCAAAACTTATTTTAGAAACAGTAATTAAACTGGGCAACCTTTTTATTGGCAGTATTATTGTGCATTATTCAAGAATTCGAACACTTCCAATACCAACTCTGATTTTGTATGAATTGCAAAACTCATCGAATAGATTTTATTGGATATTTTGGCTAAGATTTCCCACGAAGCTCCGTGAATGACGATCGAGTCACTGAGCAAAATCATAGCCTGGAAGCGATCACTCATGTAACCACAACAGAAAACGCAGCGAAAGAAAGGGAAAGAGTGAGAAAGATAGAGAAAGAGGGAGGTGGGGAGAGGGAGAGAGAGAGAGGGGAGGATAGAGAAAGAGTGGGCGAATAGAAAACACTCACTCATCTGATCGTCATCGCGGTTGTAGATCACAATTTTGCTGACATCCAGAAGCAGTCACAACTTCGTACTTTTTAATGGACTCTCCTTCAATTTTCCCCCTCCTCCCTCCCTCCCTCCTCCTTCCTTCCATTCTTCCCTCCTTCTTTCATCATTGAAGCTTGAATTCTCTTTTCTCAGCTCGTCGCTAAAAATTGATCACGAATTTTGTACAAAAAATAGTTGTTTTTCTTCACTTTTGATCAGTCTATGAAATCGATTAAAATGTTAGACGAATTGTTGTAGTTCTCTCGTTTTGTTTGTGCGAGAGTGAGCGAGTCAGACTCACCGATTGACTGTCAGATTGACTGATTAAATGACAGCACCCACGGCACTCAGCTTCAATTCAGCTTCAGTTCAGAGTTGAGTTCAATTGAATTACGTACAGAAACAAAGAAACAAAGAAACGGAAATAAAAACTGAACAAAATCAAAAACCAAAAACAATTCCATTAAAACAACCATCATCAGTATTTTTTGAGTGATCTTTCATTTTTCTGGCATCTTTTTTTCGCCTTCGGCTTCAGATGTCAAAGGTTGTTGTCGGTGTTGTTGCTGTGATTGTTGTTAACAACAACAACAACAAACATTTATTGCCTGTCGCTTATTTTAAAGGTCAATAAGTGAGGTCAATTTTAATATCTTAAACAGCAAAATAATAACAACAACAACAACTGCAAAAAAAAAGCGACAACAATGAAAGACAAAAGCCACCGTAACAGCAGCTAAAGCAACAACAGCAACAACAACAACTACTACTCAAACAACAACAGCAACAACAACAACTACTCAAACAACAACAGCAACAACACCGACGACAAAAACAACAACAACTGTTATTGCAAAACACTACAAATGCTATTTTTAAGATTAGATTTTGCACACTTTTGTGCAATTTTTTCAGCTAATTTTTAAAGTTTTTTTTAAGGTTTTATTTTTTGACATTTTAGACTGTTTTTGTTTTTGCGGAAGGGGGGGAAACTTTTGGGTGCAGTTGGAGGGGGAGGGGGGTATTTTTTGGGTTCAGCTCATCTTCAAATGATATCGGATGAGGATCTGCAGTGTGTGTGTGTGTGTGTGTTTATTTGTTTGTTTGTATGGCCAACTAAAATAATTGAGGTCAAAATTGTTAACTAATAGTTTAGGATCGGTAGAGTGTTGTTGTTGTTGCTATTGTTGTTGTTTTTGTCGTTATTGTTGCTGTATAAACAATCCATCGTTTTTCAACACTTTGAATTTTGTTGAACTTCTGCTCAGTGTTGTTGTTTCCCTCGAGTCACCAAAAAAAATACACACACAATCCGAATCTTGTGTCTTCTTCTTCTTCTTCTTTTGTTGAGATGATTTTTCTTCATCGTTTCTTTTAAAGAACCTTTCAAAATTTTAAAATCTTTTGTTTATTTTTCAAGCAGGTGATAAATTTTGCAACTACAACAGAAAATAAAAACCAATCTTCTGAAAGTCTTCACTTGAACTTTGATCGATTCTATCAATTGTAGGAATCAGCAAAAAAATTGAATTGCAAAAAAACCATGAAAATTAAATTTTAAATCTGATTTGACGAATTTTGTACACAGAAAAAATATAAAGAAAAATGATATCAGAATATTATTGACAATATTATTGATAATACTAAATATTGATTAAAATCAAGTGTCTATCCAGAATATAAACCGAAGAAAGAGAGTAAAAATTCACCCGAAGAAGAAGAAGAAGAAGAAGAAGAAAGAAGAAAACCAAACAAAAAACAACAACAGCAAGAAAAACACGATAGAAAAACCTGTTAAATGCATTAAAAGTGGAAAATGGAGAAAATTAAAAGTGAGGAGTCTAGAATAGAAAACGGCGAAAACGAGTCGCTTGAGAGGCCGCTAAAATGCGAGCTCTGAGAGGAAGCGTCGTCGTCGTCGCAGCTTCACGCATGCACAATGAAGTCGCCGGAGCGGAACAGAGCAGGCGACCGGAGCGAGGAGAGGGTCAAAGCGGGGGGGGGGGGGGGGGGGGGGGGGGGGCTGGGAGGGGGGGAGGTGGCTGTGCGAAGTTCTTTCGCATTTCTGCATTTTTACAAAGTTAGGACTTTAAATGTAAGAAAAGCCATCCAGGGGCTGCTTGAAGAGGACTACAAGAGGGAGGGGATGAGGGGGAGAGAGAGAGACAGGGAGAGAGGGAGACAGCAAGGGAAAGTGAGTGACTGAAGTAAGTATTTAATTAAGAAGGCGAAAAAAGACTTAATTTATGACAGAAATAATTTAATTGTTCATGTTTTGCGAGTGCTTAAGTGTTGCTATTGTTGTTGTTGTTGATTTTGTTGTTGTTGTTTTAATGTTGGTATCATTGTTGTTGTTGGTTGTTTCAATTTCTGCACACGGTTTGCGTGCCTCGAGTGGTTTTGGAGGTTGTTGTTGTTGTTTTTAATGCTGCTCCTTCTTCTCTTTCTTCATCATCATCATCGTAGCCATCATCATGGTCATCATTATCACTATCGTCAGCTGCTAACTTTGACGTGTCCAAGTTTAAGGTCAACACAACCAACGGAACCGGCGGCAACCAGGCAACAATGAAAACAACAACAACAATGAAAATGACAGCAACAACAACAACAACAATTTTATGCAAGTCTTTCGCTTGATGGAACGTTCAAGTTCGAGACCAACTCGAAGCAACGCGAGGAGCAGCGCGTAAACGAAACGCTTTGACTAAAAGCCCTCATTTAAAAATTGTTGTTGTTGTTGTTGTTGTTGTTGTAATTTTCTCAAGACTCCCCTTCGACAAGTGCAACAGCAACAACAACAAACAAACAAACAGAAAAACAAACAAAACAACAACAACAACAATACAACTCAAGTTGTTTGTGTTGTCTGCGAAAATCAACGAAGCGCAGCTCGAAAACTCGTCAGCCATCAGAGCAGTTGCAACAACAACAACAACAACAACAACAACAACAACAACAACAATCGCATTAACAACAGTAACACCGACAACAACAACAACTGGACGCTACTCTGTTCGTTTTGGTGCTGTCAGTCTTTCAGTCTGTTTGTCCAGCTGTCACTCTGGTCTCTGGTCAGCACACAGACATACAGACACGACTGCTTCTTCCTCTTCTTCTCCTCTCTTCTCTTCTCCTCTCTTCTCCTCTCTTCTTCTTCACTTCACCGTCGCCTTCTTTACACATGAACAACTCTCAAGATCTCCATGTCGATGCTGTCATGCAAATATAATAAAAAAGAAAAACAACAGAATTCGCATTCAATTCGATGCGTTTTTCGAAGGCTTCGCGTACGTTTGGAAAACTCGGAAGTGAGCAGCACCAAAAACAACAACAATGACGACAGAAACAACAACAAAAACTCCAACAATAGCAACAACAATAGCAACAACAATAGCAACAACAACAACAATTCGCCTGAATTTTATTCGCCATTCAATTGATTAAATTTTTTTTTAATTTTCACTAACTTTTTTCGATTTTCTTAAAATGTTGTCGAATGTTTTTTTGGATTTCTTTTAATTATTTTGTTTTTTGAATTTCAGACATTTTTTCTATTATTTTTAAGTGAACGATAATAAATAGTTTCTAATATTTTCTCCAACATTTTCTCATTTTTTTATATTATATGTGTATTTATGCTATTTTATTATTATTATTATTTGTCCTCTAATTTTTGGATTTTCTTCAAGTTTTTTCGCATTTTCTTTTCTTCACTTTTTTCCTCGTTTTTTTATGATCGAAGAGTGACGGTGACTTCAATTTAAACCCCTTGAAATCGTCGCCGCGTTTTTTTTTTTTTTAGTTTGCGTTTATGATCTCTGAGTTTAAATTTCGACCTTTTTTATAACTTAAAAGCTTTGACTTTTGCTATTTTTAGCCTCATCAGATGTTGATTTGATCTTTTAAACTCCAGATGAACCAACAACGTAACCTTTTCGAGGTCACTTTATAGGAGTAACTCTAAAAAAACGAAAACATCACTTTAATGATGGAACCAAAGACACAGAAATGAGTTATTTTTTTGTTGTTCCGTTTAACGAAGCGAAAAGGTGAAAAAAAGGCGTTGGCAACACTTTATTTCCAAGAAAATACCAAGAATCGGTAACTCATTCTTAATTGCCTCCTTTTTAATTAAAGTAACTTAAAAAAATACCTTAAATATACTTTAATTTCCTTCAATAAAGTATAAAAACGAACAATTAATATTTCTGATCATACATGAAACACATACACACACATTTTAGACATCATACGCATGTGTTTGTGTATCCTCTCTTTAGTCATGTTCTTCTTCTTCTTCTTCGTCTTCTTCTTCTCCTTCCTACTTAAAAATTTCTATAAAAAACCCGCTTTTATAGCTAATCGAGTACTCGATTCGGTCGCTTTTTCCTCGGATCGGCCTGGTTCTCATGGATCACTTAATAAACCCTGCAGTAGTCAGCATCCAGAAAAGAAACTTTTTTGTTGTTGTTGTTGTTGTCGATGTCGATATTCAGGCTTGCCATGTTTGTTGTTGTTGTTGTTACTGTTGTTGTTGTTATAGTGTGTTTTTTTACTCCTTGTTCTCTGTTGCTTTGTTGTTTATTAGATGAGCATAAATTGTATATGAAGTGCATCGAAATGTTGTTGCTGTTGTTGTTGCTATTTTGTTGTTTTATTGTTGTTGTTGTTTTGAAATTGTTACTGTTCATGTTCTTAGTTAAAAATGCGTATTTTACAAAAATGTTAGAAAAAACACTGTTGTTTCACTTGTTTTTGTTGTATTTATTATTGTTGTTGTTGTATTTATTGTTGCTGTTGTTATTTCCAGATGCTCTCGTCTGGTGCTGGCAGTTATGAATTCTGTCAAAGGCGCCACAACAACAACAACAACAAAAACAATAAAAGCAACAATAATAAAAGCAACAATAATTTGATGCTTCAGCTTCTCACACGACATGAACACGAATGAACGTGTACAAAGAAAGATGAGTGCATGAAGAGTGTGTAAATGTGTGTGTGTGTGTGTGTGAATGTGTGTGTGTATGTGTGTGTGTTTGTGTGGATGTGTGCTTAAGGAAGCAATAAATTCATTTATCCAGATACAATTTGTAGCTGAGAGATACGATCGAATACGACGGAAATGTTGCACCATCGAGAGAAGCAACAACAACAACAACAACACAAACAACAACAACAACAACAACAACAGAAACACCGGCATCTGCAGCTGTGCAACCTGAGTCGCTGCTTTGAACGAAGACGAGAGATTTTCTAATGAAGCTTTATTGATGGTTATTATAACAACAACAACAACAACAACAACCACTATAACATGGGCGAAAGCAACAACAATAACAATAACAACAACAGCAAAAACAAAAGCAACAACTACTCTGATTTCCTTTTGTATTAAATACGATAACAAAACAGAATCTCGAATCGAATCGATTTAATTAAATTTAATTTGTTTTTAATCTGTTTTAATTATAAGTTAAAATATTATTGCAAGAAAACAACAACAAAGACAAGAAACATGGAACTTTTATTGAAGCTTAAAAGACTTTAAAAGCTTTCACAGCTCTGCGCTTCATAAAGCTATGAAATCATTCATTAATTCAGTTGGTCATTCATTAAATTATTTCTTCATTCATCCCGTCGTTCATCCCTTCGTTCACCCCCTCCCTCCTTCCCCCCTTTAATCATTATTTTGTTTCTTTCTTGCTTTCTTTCATGACAGAAAGTTTTACAGTTTTTGTTGTTGTTTCTTTTGCTTCCCTTTTAAAAGCATTTCGAGTGCTTTTCAAACATTTTAAGGAGTTTCTGCAAATAAGAGAAGAAAAAGACAACAATAACAATGAAACAACAACAACAACAACCAAAAACAGTAGCAACAGAGAGCAGCAATGAAAATAAATTCTCTCAAATGTAATTAATTTCAAAGGGTTTGCAAAGTTGAAGTGGTGCCTTGATTAGCAAATGTTAAAAGGAAGAGCAACAACAAGTACAACAACAACAACGACAATGAAATCGAAAACACAAAGAAATAAAATATGTATTCAACAAAAAAAAAACGCATATAAAAAAAGTAGCAACGACATCTCAACGAAAGCAGAAAACAGAATAAAAGAATTACGAGCAACGACGGCAGGCAGCAGAAGCGACGCGCAGATCATGCAAACAGGATGAATGTGATTCCTGTGGGAATGGATCCTGAAACAAAAACAACAACAACAGCAACAGCAACAACAATGAAAAACCACTGAAATGTAGCCAGTTTCATTCTATAGCAGAACAACAACAACGACACGCGAGCAGACGCCGAGCAGCATGAAAAAAAGCAGAATACCGCAGAGCAGCAGCAGAACAGAGGAGAGTGAGGAGAGCAGAGTGAGCAGAGCAGAGAGCTCCTTGGTTAGAAGAGCAGAGCAGAGTGAAGCAGAGCAGCACGGAAGGGCAAACAATGCAAAAAAAATATGCATTTAAAAGGGTTTTTTATGCCCCACGTTGATTGAGTTCATCGCTTGACGGAGGATGTGACAGCTTTTAAGAGGATTTTTACATAAATAACCAGAGATGTTGTTGTGTTTGGGGAGAACAACAACAACAACAACAACCACAATAAAATACAAAATAAAATCATGAGAAACTATTATATTCTCCCTGCGGACAGGATATCAAAGGAATTCTGAGGAATTGTAATTGAAAATGAAGAGAAGCGAATTTAAATTATTTACTCTGAATGCGTTCAGATTTGTTTGTTGTCTTTTTTGCTTTTCTTAGTTGGGTTTTCAGTGTTTGTTGGGTTTTTTCGCCTGTTGGTCTCCTGAGAGTTTGAAGGCGACGTGATCCGATGTGATGTGTTTTCAATTTAGTTTCCTTGTTTTTT